>PVHP010014223.1:33084-39753 GCA_004024765.1 Zapus hudsonius | reverse complement strand
ATTTTTTAAAAAATATTTTATTTATTCATTTTCAAGCAGAGAGCTAGAGAGAGAGAGAGAGAGAGAGAGAGAGAGAGAGAGAACACCAGGGCCACCACCTTGTGGGTCTGGCTTATGTGGGTCCTGGGGAATTGAACCCGGGGCCTTAGGCACTGGAGGCAAATGCCTTAACCGCTGAGCCATCTCTCCAGCCCACTGATAATATTTTTAATGACTGGTTATAAAGATAAGCATTTTTTAGAAATTGCTCATTGATTTGCTCATGTGTGTATCTATATCGGCACATCAGGGCTTCTTGCCTCTGCGAATGAATACCAGACGCTTGAGCCACTTTTTGTGTTATTTGAGAGAGAGAGAGAGAGAGAGAGAGAGAGAGAGAGAGAGAGATAGGCAGATAGAAAGAGAATAGGCACTCAAGGGCCTGTAGCCATTGCAAATGAATTCCAAACGCATGTGCCACCTTGTACATCTGGTGTTAGATGGTTACTGGGAAATCAAACTTGGATTCTTAGGTTTCGCAAACAAGCGCCCTAACTGCTGAACCATCTCTCCAGCACCTTTTTTTGTTTGGTTTGTTTTGTTTTTCGAGGTAATTTCTCGCTCTAGCCCAGGCTGACCTGGAATTCACTATGTAGTCTCAGGGTGGCCTTGAACTCACAGCAATCCTCCTACCTCTCTGCCATGTGCAGCTTTTGAATATCAGTCATATCTCAATAAAGTGGCTGGGGGAAAAAGAGGCTGAAGTGTGCATGTGTGTGCCGGGGTTATGTAGCAGCTTTGTGTTCATTCGACTTGGCCGTGGCCTGGTGTGTTTGATGCTCCTGGCTGACTGTGGACTGGGCCGGGCTGGGACTGCACATCCCATGTTCTAGCTGCAGAGTGGCTTAAAGGTTGCTGTCTGGAGTCTGCGAGCCAAGCCAAAGCCGAGCCGAGCTGAGCCATGGCTGGCTGGAGCTCATCCTTTGTGCATTACCTGCAAGGCAGTGGTGAGCCTCCAGCACCCAGGCCTCACTGGAGACTCCTGCCTGGGATGAGCTAATGTGCTCCCTGGCTCCTTTCCACATCTCTCTGGTCAGCTCCTTCCCTCCCCGCCAGGTCCTCTGCTGCTTGGTGCAGTGCTGCCTGCTCCCTGCCATTCCCATCTGTGGCCATTGCTTCCGGTCCCTGGCGAGTCCATCTGTTTGTCCAGTACCTGCTGGACACGCCAAACCTTCCATCCACACAACCAAATGGCATTTAGTTGTTTCTCTCCCCTTCCCCCCACCGAAATGTAACTCCCTCCTATCTGGACCATTTATCTAGTGGCAGGAAGCAGAGCCTGAATCACCCTGCCCCCTCCCTTCGCTGCGTCCTTCCCAGGCTCCTCATCCAATCAGTCACTCGAACAGTAATTCTAGCTGCTAAGTGTCTCCAAATGCCTCCTTTATGCTCTCGTCCAGACTGTTAGGACAATCACCTGGCTTCCGTCTCCTGCTGATGCCAAGCAGACCTATGGTCATGCCACTGCCCTTGAAGACCTGCTTGTGCCTGCAGAGTCTGAGCTCCTTGACTATCCATTCAAGGCCTTGGGTAATCTGACCCTGGACTGTTTCTAGTCTCCTCACCTGGCCTCATTTCCCTCCCTGGCACCCTGGGAAGCACCTCCACGCCTAGGCAACAGCTGTCCCTGGTACCCCTGCCCTCACCTTCTTCCTGGCAGGAACCTCCAGGCCCTCTGCAAGGTGTTGCCCATCTCTGTTCATTTTGGGTCCCAGGCTCCAAGCACTGTTCCTGCCACGCAGTGTGGGCTCGATGTAAACCTGAGTGGACAAAGTCCACACGCAGTGTTTTGTTCATGTGGAGAACGCAGAATTTTATAATTCCCTCCTACTTCCTGCTCCAGATTCAGTTTTGTTTTGTTTTAGAGGTAGGGTCTCATTCTCACCTAGGCTGACCTGGAACTCATTCTATAGTCCCAGACTGCCTCCCAAGTACTAGGATTAAAGGTGTGTGCCACCATGCCTGGCACAGTCAGCTGTTAGAAATTTCTTTTCAAATATTTTTATTTATTAGTGAGAGAGTGTATGAAAGAGGCAGCGAGAACGAGAGTGAGCATGGTGTGCCAGGGCCTCCAGCCACTGCAAAGAAACTCAACACATGTGTCACTTTGTGTATCTGGCTTTACGTGGGTACTGGTGAATCGAACCCGGGCTGTCAGGCTTTGCAAGCAAGCGCCTTTAACCACCAGCCATCTCTCCAGTTCCTATAATCAGCTGTTTTGAAAGATTATCCGACAAGAGCAGCTGAGGTGCTGTGTTCATGCGTGCATAGGTCACCTTTGGTTTTCAGCATTACAAAAAGATATTTTCCTTTTCACTAGGACATTAACTATATTTAAACAGTCGTGTTTCTAAAAGGAGGAGGGAGCGTGGATGAGTGGGTCAAAGTTCAGTTCTCCAGGCCATGTTGGAGCCAAATTTGGTAATGTTGATCTGAAGCTGTTCAACAAGAGAGGCCCCCAAGTATAAGCATGGAAAATACTAGACCCACTGTCTGTGAAGTGATGCATTGACTTTGTGATAATCACAGAGAAGGACTATAAACTGTCTCTCTCCTCTCTCAACAGGATCAGTTTGACAACTTGGAAAAACACACACAGTGGGGAATTGATATTTTGGAAAAATACATCAAGTTTGTCAAGGAGAGGACAGAGATTGAACTCAGCTATGCAAAGCAGCTCAGGTAAGGAAAAGAAGCATGTGTGTGTGTTTTAATTTTTAAATTTTTTGCTTGTGTGTGTAATGTGGTGTTGTGTGGGTGACCTGAGGCTAAGGTGACCTGAGGAGAATGTCAGGTGTCCCACACCATCCATCACTCTTTCACCAGGTCTCTTGTTACTCCTCCTGAAGCTCACAGGGCTCTGATGGTCTCACCACCCAGGGGACTGGGAAGAGAGGCATGCATGGCCATGTCCGTTAAACTGGGATCTGGGGAGTCAAACTCTGGGGGTCTCAGGACCTATCAGACCCTCATGCTTGGGCAGGAAGCACACTTAACTGTTGAGCCATCTTTCCGGCCCTGGAAAAGGCTTTTGACTGTTGATCTGTAAATACGATCAATTATATTCTCCTTTTATGGTGTCTAAAGTAGATTTCCTTTTCATGAAAGGGAATAGTGCAATAGAAACAGCTGGTCTTCATACAGAAACTAATTCATAGAATAGTAAAAATAAAAACCAAACCATTGCTTTTTGTTTGTTTGTTTTTTCAAGGTAAGGTCTTACTCTAGCCAAGGCTAACCTGGAACTAACTCTGTAGTCTCAGGCTGGCCTCGAACTCACAGCGATCCTCTACCTCTGCCTCCCGAGTGCTGGAATTATAAGTGTGAATCTGGCTTGTTTGTTTTTTGGAGACAGGATCTCATATATGTACCCTAGGCTGGCCCCCTAAGAGCTGGGATTGCCGCCACACCTGACTTGTCACTGCTTTTAGCCAATGATGATTATTCTCTTTTGCTTTGCAACACTGGGGATTAAAACCAGTGTCTTATACATCTAGACAAGCCTCTGCCACTGAGCCCTTGGCTTTTAGGGTTAGGATCCCATGAAATTGTTGAATTTTGGTACAACTGGTTAAACTTTAAAAAAAATATTAGGCCGGGCGTGGTGGTGCACGCCTTTAATCTCAGCACTCAGGAGGCAGAGGTAGGAGGATCACCATGAGTTCAAGGCCACCCTGAGACTACAGAGTGAATTCCAGGTCAGCCTGGGCTAGAGTGAGACCCTACCTTGAATATATATATATATATGTTAATTATTTATTTATTTTATGAGAGAGTATGGGCACATCAGGCTGCAAGCAAACTCCAGATCATGTATCACTTTGCGCATCTGGCTTTATGTGGGTACTGGGGAATCAAACCCAGGTTGTTAGGCTTTGTAGGCAAGTGCCTTAACTGCTGAGCCATCACCCCAACTCCTTGAATAAACTTTTTATTGCAGTATTACATCTGTGCAGAGAAGGGCACAGTCCAACTGTATAGCCTCTGGCCTAGTCCCACCCTCTCCCCCACCCCACGGGCAGCAACTCTCTTACTTAGTAGCAGTGATCAGCAGTGCCTGCTCTTGGGTTTCACATGGATAGATGCATTTGCTGTGGGTTTTTTTTTATATTTTATTTATTCATTTTCAAGCAGAGAAATAAAGAGAGAGAGGGAGAAAGAGAGAGAGAGAGAGCATGCACCAGGGCCACCACCTTGTGGGTCTGGCATATGTGGGTACTGGGGAATTGAACCCAGGGCCTTAGGCACTGGAGGCAAGTGCCTTAACCGCTGAGCAATGTCTCCAGCCCGGGTTTTTTTTTTTTAAACCTGGTTTCCTTTCTTCAAAGTTATGTTTGTGAGAGTCATCCATGTTGTTGCCTGTGATGGTAATTTGCTTATTGCTGTCTAGTATTTTCCTGTGTGATTTCTCATCCATCCTGCTGTCCCCATGCCCTCTGGTGCATCTGAGCTCATTGCTTCCCATGTACTGGCATGGAGTTGCTATGTCCAGCTTTGGATGTGCTATTAGTTCACAATCCAGCAGCACTTGAGAGGTGCAATGGAGTGGTATTTTTAAAGTACTGCTATTGGGGGGCTGGAGAGATGGCTCAGCTGTTAAGGCACTTGCCTCCAGTGCCTAAGGCCACAGGTTCAATTCCCCAGTACCCACATATGCCAGACCCACAAGGTGGTGGCCCTGGTGTTCTCTCTCTCTCTCTCTCTGTCTCTCTTTCTCTGCTTGAAAATAAATAAATAAAATATTTTAAAGTACTGCTATTGGGGCAGGGGCATGAAGTGCTTGGAGTACCCAGTTTGATCACCAGACCCCATGTCAAAAGCTGGAAGCTGTGGCAAGCTTCTGGAATACCAGCATGCAGGCATTTGGCCAGAGAGATGGGAGGTAAAGACAGGAGACTTTCCCAGAAGTTTATGGCAAGACCAACAAAGGACAGCACAGTGAGAATCCAAAGTGAGAAACCTTGTCTCCAATGAGGCAGACAGGACTAGGGGGATGGCTCGTTAGTTAAAGGTACTTGCTTACAAAGCCTGCTGGCCTGGATTTGATTTCCCAGTATCCACCAAAAGCCAGACACACAAAATGGAACGTAAGTCTAAAGCCATATGAGAATTTGTTTACAGTGGGACCCTGGCATGCTCATTTTTTCCCCTCTCTCCTTCTCTCTTCTAGCAAATAAATAATTAAAAATAAAAACTAAAAAATAGGGCTGGGCATGGTGTCATTTGTTGTTGAGAACTCCGTTCATACAGGGTTATGTTGTTGCTGTTGAAATAAGCACCTAAGCTAATACCTATGGAATATTCTTGTGGATGAAGTATTTTGTTTCCATTGAGTAACTAAAATGCAAACAGCAATGAAATAATGTTTCAAACTGGCCCAATCCAGCCAGTGGCTAGGGCCCTGTGTGTGTGTCAAGAGTTTGTGCTGGTCCCCCATAAACTCGTGGCTCTGAATGTTTGATTCCCAGCTGGTGGCAGTTTGGGAGGTGGGGCCTTGCTGGAGGAGGTGTGTTGCTGGGTGCTGACTTTGGGGTACATAGCCAGCTCCCCCTTGCTAGAGTTCAGCTCACTATTCTGCTGCTGTTTTCCATCTGCTGTGGAGAGGTGATATCCAACCTCTGCTCCTGCCACGCTGTCCCCTGCCTTCATGAAGCTTCCCCCGAGACTGTAAGCCAAGATAAAATATTTCTCCCATCAGCTGCTTTGTCTCCACAACAAGAAGGAGACAAGTAGGAGTAGACATGGTTTGCTTCCTGTTGGTTAGTGACAAGATATTGCCTTTCACATGAAAAGGGGTTACAGCAACTGTTTTCATGGGGCTCCCCTCTGGGATTGGTTATTCTTGCTTGCCGTTCTTTTCTGATGGCATAAACTCCTCCTTCCTTGTGCCTTACAAATTCACTCTGTCATTTTTGCTTTGTAGATCTGTTGTGACATGCATTTGCTCCATGTGTGTTTCCTAATGCTGGGTGTTGAAATCGGGGCTTTTTGCTCATGCTAGACAAGTGCTCAGCCATTGGATTACATCCCCAGCCCTCATTCTTACATGTGTCTGTGGGACTCGCGGGCTAGAAAGAGAAAGTGCTTCTGGCCTTGCTCATAAGGCAACTCAAATGACTCCAAATTCTAATAAAATTCCATGGCTCACTGTTGGCCAGATTACTACTTTGAAAAATAACCTCAGCAGTACCACTGGTTATCTCAGAAGGACTCCTGAGGTGAAATGTTGACATTTGGGGATAAGGAGATAGCCCAGTGGTTAAAGGTGCTCTCTCTTATACCCAGATGCACCAAGTTGGCCCATGTGTCTGGAGTTCATTTGTAGTGGTAATAGGCCCTAATATGCTCTATCTTGTGCTCGTTCTCTCTCTCTCTCTCTCTCTCTCTCTCTCTCTCTCTCTCTCTCTCATAGATAAATAAATTAAAATATAGTTTAAAATGAAATATTAGCATTTGCTTCCTCACACCCCTGAGGCATCTCAAATTTGTACTTTTGGGGAAGAAGTCCATCAGAAAAGTGATAAGTGGGGCTGGAGAGATTGCTCAGTGGTTAAGGCACTTGCCTCCAATGCCTAAGGCCCTGGGTTCAATTCCCCAGGACCCACATAAGCCAGACCCACAAGGTGATGG
>PVHP010014223.1:25584-30584 GCA_004024765.1 Zapus hudsonius | reverse complement strand
AATCTTTTAAATCAAAAATAACTAGATACTGTTTGCAGAGTATTGGCATAGCAGCCAGAAGGCCTAGATCCTGGGCTGTTTGGTGACTTGGCTGAGCTCACTTAACAGCAGTGTGATTTGGGCAAATTGTTCTCTTTTCTTTCTTTCTTTTTTCTTTTGTTTCATTTATTTCCTTCCTTCCCTTCCCTTACTTCCTTCTTTCTTTTGTTCTTTCTTTCCTTGCTTCCTTTCTTTAATTATGCTTGTCTGTGTGTGTGAGAGAGAGAGAGAGAAAGAGAGAGAGGTGGTGTATGCACATATCTGTGCCCTTGTTGCACCCCAGACGCTCACCTGTTGTGGGTGGATTGGATGTCCTTCTCTGTTGCTTTTGTGCCTGGCCTTGGTTTTATTTTTTTATTTTATTTTATTTTTTGTTTTTTCAAGGTAGGGTCTTGCTCTAGTCCAGGCTGACCTGGAATTCACTATGTAGTCTCAGGGTGGCCACGGCAATCCTCCTACCTCTGCCTCCCGAGTGCTGGGATTAAAGGCGTGTAGCACCACGCCCGGCCTGGCCTTGGTTTTGACCTAGGGTCTCTTGTTGTTTACTGTTTCCATGTGGGGCTCCATCAATTCTTGGGTCTCTCCTCTCCTGAGGGACTGAGGTTATGGGTGCACGTGGCCATGCCCAGCTGTTTTCATGGGATCAGTAGACCAGGCAGGCCTTGAACTTACATTCTTCCTGCCTCAACCTCTTAAGTAGCTGGGATTACAGACCTGTGCCACCAGCCAAGCTCCTTTCCACCTTCTGTTTGGTACCCTTTATTTGGAAGCACTGTCCCCCGTCTGTCACTCTGATCTAGAAATCTTGTATGTTTTTCAAACATTCCTGGGCTCCACCCTGGTCCATGTTCAGAGTTCCTGGAAAGAGACCTAAGTATCTTTTCAAAGCCCCCTGTGATGATAGGGTGAACCAGGTCTGAGCCCAGCAGCCTTATTAAAACAAGCAGTTTCTCTTTTCTTTATTTTCCCATGTGCTAGATGAATAGAGAAAATGTTTCTGGCTTCTCCCATAGTCCCCATAAATGTAAAGAGAATGCTTTGGGGGTGTCTTTGCTTTCTGGTTTTTAAAAATAGCTTCACACAAGCAGGGTGAGGCATACTGTCTCCAGGGCATAAGGATGGAAAGGGTCCTGATGAGAAGTAACCTTGGACATGAAGCTCACTTCTAGTTCTCAGTAGCTTTCAGGTTTCTCCTGGTATTTATGGAGTGAATTGTTCCTTAGTGCTGGGGTGGGTGCACATATGCAGTTGTGCACGTCCCGTGTGCATGCATGTGGAGGACATAGGGTGTCTCCTCTACTGCTCCTCTGTCTCCTCGAGGTGAGGCCTCTCTTTGTACCTGGAGCTGCTGTTTTCAGGAGCTCCAGTGAGTCTCTGATTTCTGCTTCCACAGGACTGGGGTCATAGGCACGCGTGGCCATGCCCAGCTGCTTGTGTGCATGCTGAGGAATCAATCTCAGAATCTGGTGCTGTGGCAGCAATCTTACAGTGCTGCCTCCCCAGCTCCTATTAGCCCTTTTCCCGAAGCGCCTCAATGCTGTGTGCATGCCCATCATAAAGGATGACACTCATCCGTAAACAGTGGGTCTTCAATCTACTTTAGGACTGAATGGGACTCAGTCTGAAGACACATGCTGGCACTTGGGAAACTGAGACAGGAGGATCACCCCAGTTTAGAGGCAGCCTGGGCTGCAGAGTGAATTTCACCTGTATCTAATCATGCTGGGTCTCCTTCCAAGTCCATGTAATGTTTCAATTTTTTATGGCTGTCTAGAACTATAAACTAAAAGGGAAGTGCAGATTTAAATAAACTGTAAAGTAACAGTTTTGAGAATTTTTATGTGAGCTGTGAACTTAGAAGTGGTGTTTTTGATTCATAAGTTATAATTAAGAAAAGAAATGGTTACTATTTAAAACCACGCACTAAAAATATGTCACAGGTAGCCACAGAGCTCTTCCAGTATGCCACTCATGTGTTGCCCTAAAGTTTATTTATTTACATGTATGTACGTGTGAATGAGCACGTATAAATCACAGTACACGTGTGGAGGCCAGAGGATAGCCTCCAGGTGTCTGTGCTCTTATTCCTTCTTTGAAACTGTGTCTTGCCACTGCAAACAAATGTCAGTCTATTCTCTAGGCTCTGCCTTCCATTATTGTAGAAGGGGTGGGCTCATAGATGTATGCCCCACTTGGCATCTATCTTTACATGGGTACTGGGGGCTGGCATGGTGGGGCACACCTTTAATCCCAGGTTTTGGAAGGCAGAGGTTGGGGAATCAATGTAATTTTGAGGCCACCCTGAGACTACATAGTGAATTCCAGGTCAGCCTCGACTAGAATTAAAAAAAGAAAAATATATGGGTACTAGAAATTGAACTTGTGCTGTCAGGCTTCACTAGCAAATGCCTTTTTAACCACTGAGCCATCTCTCCAGTCCATTCTAAAGAATTATCATTGATCTTGCCATCCTCTTTGCAGACATGCATCAGGTGCTCTTGATTTCATTACAACCACCTTTATATATATATATATATATATATATTTTTTTTGTTTGTTTGTTTGTTTGTTTTTTTGAGGTAGGGTCTCACTGTAGCCCAGGCTGACCTGGAATTCACTATGTAGTCTCAGGGTGGCCTTGAACTCACAGCAATCCTCCTACCTCTGCCTCCCAAGTACTGGGATTAAAGGCGTGCACCACCACGCCTGGCTTAAAAATATTTTTATTTATTTACTTTAAAAAGTAAGAGATAAAAAAAAAGAAAGAGATAGAAAGAAGGGACAGGCCAGGGCCTCCTGCTACTACATACAAAATCCAAATAAATACATGTATCACTTTGTACTTTGGTGTCTGGCTTTATTTATTTTATTTATTTTATATTTTATTTATTCATTTTCAAGCAGAGAGAGAGAGAGAGAGAGAGAGAGAGAGAGAGAGAAAGCACCAGGGCCACCACCTTGTGGTTCTGGCCTATGTGGGTCCTGGGGAATTGAACCCAGGGCCTTAGGCACTGGAGGCAAGTTCCTTAACCGCTGAGCCATCTCTCCAGCCCATGGTGTCTGGCTTTATGTGGGTACTGGGGATATGAAGCTGAGCCAACAGGCTTTGCAAATAAATGCCTTTAACCACTGAGCCATCTCCCCAGCTCTGCACTTTGGTTTTAACTTAAACATTTGGACAGTTATGTTTGCCTTTAGGGAAGTAGTGGCTGATTAAGGATGACCAGGAGGAAATGGTGGCCTGGAAAGAAAAACAGCTCCATGTTCAGTCTACAAATGAAATCCATTCCACATGTACATGTGGTCTGAGCTCCCTGGTTGTATGGTTTGGTGCTGGCACCCAAGCAAGTGGCCAGCTTTAGCCATTCCTGTCCTTGGGTCTGCCTTCGAGGTATATGTCTTTAGTAGCTAGAGTTCCTTGTACAGTGAAGGAAATACATCTTTTTTTATTTTATTGTGTTTTATTTATTCATTTTCAAGCAGAGAGAGAGAGAGAGAACCAGGGCCACCACCTTGTGGGTCTGGCCCATGTGGGTTCTGGGGAATTGAACCCAGGGCCTTGGGCACTGGAGACAAGTTCCTTAACCGCTGAGCCATTTCTCCAGCCCAGGAAATACATCTTAACTGTCATGCTTTATGATTTTTTATTAATTAAATATTTTTGTATATTGTGTGTGCGAGAGAATGGGTACACCAGGGTCTCTTGCTGCTGCAATAGAACTCCAGACCTATTCACCATGTTGTGCATCTGGCTTCACATAGATGTTGGAGGACCAAACCTAGGCCTGAAGGCTTTTCAAACAAGAGCCATTAATCACTGAGCCATCTCCCTAGCCCACTTTATGGGGGTTTTTGTTGTTGTTGTTTTTTGTTATTATGTTGGTTGGTTTTTGTGTTTTGAGGTAGGGTCTTGCTATAGCCTAGGCTGACCTGAATTCACTATGTAGTCTCAGGGTGGTCTCTAAACAGCAATCCTCCTACCTCTGCCTCCGGGTGTCAACTAGGGGGCTGAAGAGGTGGCTCAGCAGTTAAGGTGCTTGCTTGCAAAACCTAACAACCCAGTATCCATGTAAAGCCAGATGTACAAAGTGGTATGTACATCTGGAGTTTGTTTACAGTGGCTAGAAGCCTTGGTTTATTCTCTCTCTCTCCTTGGAAATAAACAAATGATTTTTTAATGTAGACAATTTCAAGGCTCAGTGGGTGAGAGCACTTGTCACAAGCATGAGGGTCTGAGACTGCCCAAGTTCAAGTCCCCACCACCTATATAAACAGCTGGGTGTGGCCACACATGCCTGTAACCCAAGTTCTGTGGGAAGCAGAGACTGGAGAACCACTGGAGCTTGCAAAAACTTCAGCTCTGGCCGGATGTGGTGATGCATGCCTTTAATCCCAGCACTCGGGAGGCAGAGGTAGGAGGATCACCATGGGTTCGAGGCCACCCTGAGACTACAGAGTGAATTCCAGGTCAGCCTGAGCTAAAGCGGGACCCTACCTCGACAAACCAAAAACACTTCAGCTCCATGTTCAGAGACACTCTGTGTCAGGGACTACCTGATGAGTGAGAAAAGACAGCTGACATATTTGTGAGTACATTTGCACATACATGTGCAAATATCACACACACACATGAAAAATAGCCATGTCATGGGTCATTCCTGATGGCTCGGTTATCTTTCTAAATAGGTGATATGTCTGCATTTCTGTTTTAGGAATCTTTCGAAGAAATACCAGCCTAAGAAGAACTCGAAGGAGGAAGAAGAGTACAAGTATGTTTTCCATGGGTGACTGTGTGGTGAGATTTATAGCTAGTCAGTCGGCGGTGGTTAGGAAGGGTCAAGAGAAAGGCACATCTCTAAAAATACATTTCATTCTTTGTGTGCCTATTTGTGTCTGTTTTTAAGTTGGGGGAGAAGAACATTAAAAAATCTTTTCACAAAGCTGGGTGTGGTGGCACACAC
>PVHP010014223.1:0-25484 GCA_004024765.1 Zapus hudsonius | reverse complement strand
AAGTGCCTTTAATGGCTGAGTAATATCCCTGGGCCCCTCATTCGCTTTTTTTAAAAAATATTTTTATTTATTTATTTGCAAGCAGAGAGAGACAGAGAGAGAGTCAGAGAGAGAATGGGCGCGCCAGGCTCCCCTACCCTCTCCAAACAAATTCCAGATGCATGTGCCCCTTTCATGCATCTGGCTTTACGAGGGTACTGGGGAATTGAACTCGGATTGTTAGGTTTTGCAGGCAAGCACCTTAACCACTGGGCCATCTCTCCAGCCCTCATTCACTTTTTTTATCCTGAGCCTCTAGGCCTATCCAAGCTGTAGAGGACCTTCTAAGCACATGCAGGAATTATGGAGTATAAATTCAGGGACTTTGGTGTGGTTTTGTAATGCCCATAGTTCTGTCATAGACATGGGCTTATGTCAGCCACCAGCTGAGTCATCTTCACACAGACAGCTGGAACCTTGCCTCTGGTTTGGATCCAGGTGACCTGCATACAGGTAGATAGCATGGGAGCTGAGAGTCCTCCGATCTGGACCGAGCATGCGCCAAGCCAGTGATTTCATTTCAGAGAGTAACTCGGGTTCACAGACCGCAGAGTGTTTGGGATGTAATTAATTCCGAGCCGTTTTTTGCTGGGAACACTCCATGTGTAATGAATCACCAAGATCCTGTGGGAGGCTGCTGGAAACTAACCCGAGTTTAATTAATGTAAGCGTGGTGACGGTCGGGACGTGGCCTTGTTTGAGATGGAGTGGATGTGCTCTGTCCCCAGGTACACGTCGTGTAAAGCTTTCCTCTCCACCCTGAATGAGATGAACGACTACGCTGGGCAGCACGAGGTCATCTCGGAGAACATGACATCTCAGATCATGGTGGACCTGGCACGCTATGTGCAGGAGCTGAAGCAGGAGAGAAAATCGGTAATTCAAGTGGGGTGCTCCCTTGGGGATAGTGGGGTGCTCCCACGGGGACTGTGTATCATACACCAGGAGGATCAGGAGGTTCAAGCACTGGGTGTGCCTGGGCTATATAGTGCATTCCTGGCCAGCTAGTGCTACATAGGAGACCCCGCCTCAAAAGAACAAACACATACAGCCAGGTGTGGTAGTGCACACTTCTATCCCAGCACTTTGGGAGGTAGAGCCAGAGGATCAGGAGTTCAAGCCTGGGCTACATGGTGGGTTCTAGGCCAGACTGGACCTCCTGAGACCCTATCTCAAAACAAAACAAATAAACCATTAAAACTAAATAATAAGTGAATGTATGAATATATGAGTGAATGAATGACTAAAGTTGCATAGAAACATAGACAGTGGAGCTGGGGAGATGGCTTAGCAGTTAAAGGCACTTGCTTGCAAAGCCTGCTGGCCCAGGTTCAATTCCCCAGTACCCATGTAAAGCCAGATGCATAAATTGGTGCATGCATTTGGAGTTTATTTGTAGCTAGCTGCAAGAGGCCCTGGCATATTCATTTTCTCTCTCTTTCCTCCCAAATAAATAAATAATAAATAAGCCAGGTGTAGTGGCAAATGCCTTTAATCCCAGCACTCGGGAGGCAGAGGTAGGAGGAATGCTTTGAATTCAAGGCCACCCCGAGACTACATAGTGAAGTCCAGGTCAGCCTGGGCTAGAGTAAGTGAAACCCTACCTTGAAAAAAACAAAACAGAAACAAAAGAAGATAGAAGGTGGTAGGTTTTAAACTTGCACATTTGAGAGTCATATCAACGTGTTGGATCACATTCCTGAAAACACTTCCATTTCTCTACACGAAGTTTCAAAGCTCCCCCCAGATAGTGCCTGACCTGCAGACCCCAGACCATGAATTCCTTTGAGGAATTGAACATGCCGGGGCTATCAGGTACAAGAAGAGTAAGCAGCATTACCTGGCATCTGCTGTGTGGGGTAGTAGTCCTAAAACAATGCTTATGAGACAGTCACAGGCGGGGGTGGGGCGTCACTCCTGGTTTGGGTTTGGGCCTCTGTAAAAACCTGAAGTCTAGTCCTTGTAACCATGTTACTCTTCAGGTTTCAGATGCGTTCTATATCAGTGTACTTGAGTTGCCTGTGAAGTGAATGGTGGCGCTTCATTAGTAACAAAGTGTCAGAGTTGAGCAGTCATACTTTCTATAAACTCGGTCTTAGCCATGGACACTCAACCAGCATGACTGACTGGGTTCCTCTGCTGAAACGGAGAAGACATTTAATAATAACAAAAAAAATTGACAGTTGAGGGGCTGGGGAGATGGCTCAGTGGTTAAATTTCTTGCTTGCAAAGCCTGACAACCCTGGTTCAATTCCCCAGTCACCCATGTAAATCTTGATACAAAAAGTGGCCCACCAGGCTGGAAAGATGACTCACATGTTAAAATGCTTGCCTGCAAAGCCTAAGAACCCAGGTTTGATTCCCCAGTACCCACGGAAAGCCAGCTGCACGAGGTGGCCCATGCATGTGCATGTGGAATTTGTTTACAGTGCCTAGAGGCCCTGGCATGCCCATTCTGTCTGCCTCTCTCTCTCTCTCTCTCTCTCTCTCTCTCTCTCTCTCTCTCTCTCTCTCTCTCTAATAAGTAAAAAAAAATGATTTTTTTAAAAAGTGGCCCATGCATCTGGAATTAGAGGCCCTAATTCATTCTCTCTCTCCTCTCTTAATTAATTTTTAAAAAGATTTGAGGGATTAGCAGGGGTTGCCTTAGTTGAGCATGTAGGGAGGGCAGCCAGTACAAAGGCCCTGGGGGGTAGGAAGGTGTCCAGAACATCTAAGTTTAGTGAACTATAAATCTGTAGCCCATGAATTTGGATTGGTTAGGAAGACATACATGCTTGAAAAATCAACCCATTGGTTATTTGTTTTATTTATTTATTTTTGTTTTGGTTTTTCGAGGTAGGGTCTCGCTCTAGCCCAGGCTGACCTGAAATTCACTATGTAGTCTCAGGGTGGCCTTGAACTCACAGCAATCCTCCAACCTCTGCCTCCCGAGTGCTGGGATTAAAGGCGTGTGCCACCACGCCCGTCTGGTTATTTGTTTTAAAGACAATATAGAATTTTTATTTATTCACATTGGGGCAACAATTTTCATCAAAGGACCATGATATCCTTAGCCCGTAGTGTTTGTTGATGTCTGGTTGTCTGTGGTATAGCTAGTGATTGCTTCTGGTGTGTGGTGAGAAGAGGCTAGCGGTGCTGTTAAGCCTCCCACCACAAAGAATTACCAGAGTATAGAGGGCTGGGAAGATGTTTCCAGCAGTTAAAGGTATGCCAGGGCTGCCAGTCAGAGTTCAGTCCCAACATACCCACTTAAGCCAGATGCACAAAGTGACACAAGTATCTAGCCCCCATTTGCAGAGACAAGAGGCCCTGGTGTACACACACACACACACACACACACACACACACACACACACACACACACACAAATAAATAAAACATTTATGGCCTGGAGAGATGGCTCAACAGTTAAGGTGCTTGTCTGTAAAACCTAATGACCCATGTTCAGTTCCCCAGTACCCATGTAAGGCCAGATGCACAAGGTGGTGCATGCATCTAGAGTTCATTTGCAGTGGCTGGAGGTCCTGTTGTGCCCATATTCTATCTGCCTCTCTCTCAAATAAATACATTAATAATTTAGGAAAAAATAATAATTTAGGGAGCTGGAGAGATGGCGCAGCAATTAAGGTGCTTTCTTACAATGCCCGGGTTCAGTTCCCTAGTACCCACATGAAGCCAGATGTACAAAGTGACACTTACATTGGAGTTTGTTTGCAGTGGCTGGAGGTCCTGGCACACCTATTCTTTCTCTTTCTTTCTCTCTCTCTCACCCCTGTGAATAGATAAATAAAAATAGTTTTTAAATTTTAGGCCTGGGCTACAGAGATAACTCAGCAGTTAAAAGTGCTTGCTTGTAAAGACCAGTGGCCGGTTTGATTCCCCAGTACCCACTTAAAGCCAGATGCACAAAGTGGCACAGGAGAGGCAGGAGATCCTAGCATACCCTTTCTCTCTCTCTCTCTTTCTCTGCCTCATTCTCTTTTTTATAAAAATAAGTGTCAAGGTTTGGGACACCTGAGCATAGCTCTAAACCTGACCTGCTTCTCTGCTGGGCCAACGACTAGCTAAGGAAGATGTTTTTTACTTTATGAGACATAAAGGAAACAGTGAAATAGAATGGGAGGCTGGAACAAAGCAGAAAAGCCCAATTGAATGATAAAATAAATACAATGGACCAGGATATCACATGGAACAGCTGCCCCATTCCTGAACTTCCCTTGACTTTGCCAAGGTTTCTATCTTCTTCCTGTTTGCTATTCTAATCTGTGCTCGCTCTGTCCTTCTTGACTGGCCTTCCTCTCCCCCTAGGACTGGGCATCTTAGCCCACTCTCTACATTAAAACTGTGTTTATCTTAGAAGCCAGTATACATGCTGGTTCAGGAGTGAGTCATAAGACCAAAGGTCTACATGCCTGGCCTCCTCCTCAAGCTCTGGATTCCTCTCCTCTAGCTCTGTGGCCCTGTTCCTGCCTCAGGCCCTTTGAGATGGCTTTCCTTGACTTTTGTCAGATATCCACAGAGCTTGCTCCTGGCCTCTTTCTCACGAATATCACCTTCTCAATGAGATCTTTCCTAAATACCTCATTTAAAATTATAAAATCTGGGCTGAGGAGATGGTTTAGCAGTTAAAGATGCTTGTTTGCAAAGCCTGCCAGCCCTGGTTTGACTCCCTAGCACCCTCATAAAGCCAGATACAAAGTGGTGCATATGTCTGAAGTTCATTTGCAGCAGCAAGAGGCTCTGGCGTACCTGTACTCTCCTCTCTCTCTTTCTTTGCAAATAAATAATAATATTTTGAGGGGCTGGAGAGATTGCTCACCGGTTAAGGCACTTGCCTTCAGTGCCTAAGGCCCCGGGTTTAATTCCCCAATACCCACATATGCCAGAACCACAAGGTGTTGGCCCTGGTGCTCTCTCTCTCTCTCTCTCTCTCTCTCTCTCTCTCTCTCTCTCTCTCTCTCTGTATTTCTCTGCTTGAAAATGAATAAAATATTTTTAAAAGAATGTGTTAGCAGACTCCCAGTGGGGAAATGTTCGCCCTATAAAAAATATTTTGAGAAAATATTGTTATTGCCAGGCATGGTGGTGCACACCTTTAATCCCAGCACTCAGGAGGCATAAGTAGGAGGATTGTTGTGACTTTGAGGCCAGTCTTGGGCTACAGAGTGAGTTCCAGGTCAGCCTGAGCTAGAATGAGCCCGTCTTGAAAAAAAATTATTTAGGAGAGAGACAGACAAGAGAGAAAGAGGGGGAGAGAGAGAGAGAGAGAGAGAGAGAGAGAGAGAGACAGACAGACAGACAGACAGACAGACAATAGGTGTGCCAGGGTTCTGCCACTGCAAACGAATTCCAAATACATGTGCTACTTTGTGCATCTGGCTTTATGTGGGTAGTGGGGAATTGAACCCAGGCTGTCAGGCTTTGTAAGCAAGTGCCTTTAACCACTGAGCAATCATATATTGATCTCAGCCGTGGTGGTGGTGGTGGGGAATAGAAGCAGATAACTGTGTGTTTGAGGCCACCCTAAGACTCCATAGTGAATTCCAGGTCAGCTTGGACTAGAGCGAGACCTATCTCAAAAAACAAAAAAACCAAACAAACAGAAAAAAAGTGTATGCTTAAGCATCCTGATCTGAAGTCCTTGACAAACCGACAAAGATCCGCTGCTCACTGATGACATGAGATTTCCAAGTGTGGCAGACCTGCTCTCTGGGGCCTGAATTGGCTTATCTGAGATCAGGGTAATTCCCAGTTGATGTGGGCTCCTGCTGCAGATACACTGTTATTAGTGGCTTTTGCACGTTGAATCAAGTTATTAAAGAATTTGAAGAGTGAGCTCCAACTTTTGTGTCCATCCAGGCATTGTCCACAACCATCACCACTAATTGCATGAGGGATCTGTGGAAATTTGTCATTTCTAAACATTTCAGAAACCTCTGCCTCCAGAGTGCTGGGATTAAAGGCCTTCGCCACCATACCAGGCTCATGACCTTGAACTTCTGATCCTCCTTCCTCTATCCTTCTGGGTGTTAGGATGTCACCACACCTAGTTCCCTATGCCCAGGTTTCTGAAATGTTTATAAATTGATGTTGTGCTAAAAGCCATATTTAAAAAATTTTTGTTTACAAGCAGAGAGAGAGGGTGAGTATGCCAGGGCCTCTTGCCATTGCAAATGAACTCCAGATGTGTGTGCCACTTACATGGGGAATTGATGCTAGCAGGCTTTGCAAGCGAGTGCCTTTAACTGCTGAGCTATCTCCTCAGCATATATATATATATATATATATATATATATATATATATATATATATATAATTTTTTTGAGGTAGGGTCTCTCTCTAGCCCAGGCTGACCTGGAATTCACTATGTAGTCTCAGGCTGGCCTTGAACTCATGGTGATCCTCCTACCTCTGCCTCCCGAGTGCTGGGATTAAAGGCATGCGCCACCACACCTGGCTACAGTTCTGCTTTTCTGAAAAAGGTGGGGTATGGTGGTGCATGCATTTAATCCCAGCACTTGGAAGGCAGAGGTAAGAGGGTCAATGTGAGTTTGAGGCCAGCCTGGGACTACAAAGTGAGTTCCAGGTTAGCCTGGGCTAGATTGATATCCTGCCTTGAAAAAAAAAAAAAAAGAAAATGGGGGATGGGAGTTTGGGGATATGGCTCAGTAGTTAAAGGTAGTTTGCAAAGCCTGCCAGCCTGGGTTTAATTCCCCAGTATTCATGTAAAGCCAGATGCACAAGGTAGCACACACATTTGGAGTTTGTTTGCAGTGGCAGGAGGCCCTGGCTCTCACATAGTCATTCTCTGTCACTGTCTCTTTCTCTCTGTCCTCTCTCAAATAAATAATAGATATATTTTTTAAAAATGAGGGCTGGGGAGATGGCTCAGTGCTTAAAGGTGCTTACTTGCCACACCTGCTGGATCAGGTTCAATTTCCTAGTACCCATGTAAAGCCACATGCACTAAATGATGCATACATCTAGAGTTCATTTACAGTGGCAAGAAGCCTTGGCTCCTTGTTCTCTCTCTGCTTGCAAATATATAAAAATATTGGGGCTGGAGAAATGACTCATTGGTTAAAGGTACTTGCTTGCAAATAAATAAAAATATTGGGGTTGGAGAGATGGCTCATTGGTTAAAGGTACTTGCCTGCAAAGTTTGACAGTCCAGGTTCAATTCCCCATTTACCCATGTAAAGCTAAATGCACTATGTGGCCCATGTAAAGCTAAATCCACTATGTGGAGTTTGTTTGCAGTGGCAGGAGGCTCTGGCACAACCATACTCACTTTGTTTGCCTCTCTATATAAGTAAGTAAATAACTAAGTAATATTTTTTTTAAATATTCTATTTATTCATTTTCAAGCAGAGAGAGAGAGAGAGAGAGAGAGAGAGAGAGAGAGAGAGAGAGAATGCACCAGGGCCACCACCCTGTGCGTCCGGCCCACGTGGGACCTGGGGAACCGAACCCAGGGCCTTAGGCACTGGAGGCAAGTGCCCTAACCGCTGAGCCATCTCTCCAGCCCACTAAGTAATATTTTTTAAAGCCAGGAAACTTTCCCCATTTAGTTTCATGCTCCCCTACCTCCTATACACTAGTTCACTAGTGTCCCTTGGTTGAATATATGTCTCTAGGGAATATTTTGTTGTCTTCTCTGAAAGTATGTGTGAAAGTGACATTTTTTTAATTAAGAAAGGGCCTGGTCACCATGTGGTTTGATCACTTACAAAACATTAATCTTATGAACCAAAGGCCCTTAATTATATCATTCATGGGATAACATGCTTGGTTCACAGGATGCATGATTTCATGATCGTGGACTGTGGTCTCTGGTATTGTGTTTCTTCTTTCTAAGCTGGAAAGATACCTTCTATTTCTTCTAAGAATTGTGGGAATCGTTTGTGTCCTATTCCACCATTTCTCAGTATCCAGGCACCTGGTAAACATTTCCCTCTGAGTCTCAGGGCAGCATCAGTCCTCACAGTTATCATCAGAGACCTGGATCCCAGCAGAGTGGGAGGGAGGCCCCTATGGGTGTGCCATGCAGTGAACCTACTCACCCATCCGAAAGCAAATTTTGTCCCCCAAACTCCTTTATCCTACCACACCCCAAACTGCCCTCCCTCCATCACTAAACAGTTGGTACCTTTCCCTCTGGTGGTTCTGGCCAAGACATGGCATCCTCCAGGACTTTCCTCTCTCTCGCCCATCTCTGAGCCCATAGATTCTCCCTCCAGTAACTGTTGTGAGTTCAGATCCTCTCAGCACATATTCATGTCCAGTCAGGCGTGGTGGCTACAGAGTGACTTCCAGGTCAGCCTGAGCTACAGTGAGATTCTGCCTTGAAAAAAATCACAACAAACAAACAACAAAAAAATCTTCCATGTCCCCTGTGTGCCTGGGTCCCTGGAACACTATCATCTCTGGAGAATGACATTTTGCCTCCTTACTCTTCTCTCTGCCTCCGTGCTGGCCCTGGAGTCAGTGGCCACTCAGGCCTGTATCTTCTCCCTTGCTCCCTGCCATTCTTGCCTCATCTGGTACCTTCTTCACATGACAGCCACCGGGCCCTTCATGTTGCAGATCAGAGTGTTCATTGCCCTCCTGTGGTGGTGGGGATGTGAAATGCCCTATAGCTTCATGTGTTTGTGTGTAAGTTTCATATTCAAGCCCCAGCATTTGGGAGGCGGAGCCTTGCTGGTGGAGGTGTGTCACTGGGGGTGGGCCTTGAGGTTGGCTAGTCTAGCCCCTACTGAATGCTAGCTAGTCAGCTCACTCTTTTTAAAAAAAAATGGTATATTTATTTGAGACACACACGCAGAGGAAGGGGCAGAGAGAGAGAGAGAGAGAGAGAGAGAGAGAGAGAGAATGGGCCATACCCAGGCCTCCTGGGACTTATAGACAAACTCCAGACACAGGTGTCATTTTGTGCATCTGGCTGTTATGTGTATACTGGGAAATCAAACTCCGGGCCATTAGGCTTTGCAAGCAAGTACCTTCAACCACTGCCATCTCTCCAGCCCCAGCCAGCTCACTCTTGCTGCTCTCTCCCAGTAGCTAGTGTGACAAGATGTGACGTCCAGCCTCTGCTCTGCCATACTTTTGCCACCATGATGAAACTTCCACTTGAGGCTGACTGTAAGCTGAAATAAACCCTTTTCTCCCATCAGCTGCTTTTGGCCGGGCGTTTGGTCCCAGCCAGGAAAGGTAACTAACTATACCTTAGGTATTACAGTCTCCGTCATGCTCACTGTCTCTGGTCAAGGCCCCTCTCACCCTCCTGCCGTGTGTGTGTGGGGGGGGGGGTCACTGTATAAAGGCACTGGCATTTATTGGTCTTTCTCAGAGCCTCTCTACTGGCTCTTCCTACAGCTTAGGGGGGGCTTTCCCTAGGCCTTTCTATTGACCTTGGCTGGAATGGCATCTCAGACCACCCTATGTAAAACAGCCCCTTCACCCACATCCATCTCTCTAGGCCTCTCACCGCTGAGACCAGGGACTTCATCACTCCTCCTTCCTCACACTTAGAGCATCCCCATGCACATGGGTGTGCCATGACAGTGTGATGAATGAGCAAATTAGAACTGAAGGCCTTGTAGCCAGGGAGGAATTACTGTTCTAGAAGCTTCTTATCAGTCTTAGCCCATCAGTGGAGGCATTCCTGTGTGGTTCAGAAGGAACAGCTTTGTGCTCCTGGAACTCCTGGCAGGATTAAAGAAGCGCATGGGCCCCTGGAGGCACATGGCCACTGTGGGTCATTTTAAGTTGAGCCTTTGATCCTAAGAGTTAGCAGAGGTTCTACAAGGAGTTAGAACTTTAAGGAATGTGAAGCCAGGATTACTTTGCAAAGAGCTTAAAAACTACTAAGTCTGGGGTGATTCTAGGTATGGGTCATTGTGGGGGAAAGGGGACTCACAGTTTATAGGAGAGCAGCAGGGAACCAAGGGATAGCTAGAAAAAGTGGGCCCAAGGCCTGGCCTAGAGGAAGGTAGGTATTGTCAGAGATTAAACACGTTCATTGTGAAGGCAGTTTAAATACAGATGTATTTGAAAAGCAGGCCTTGCTTTTCAAATAAAATAAAATAAAATAAAAATAAAAGCACAATGTATGTCCCACCACAATGTATGGTCCCACAACTGTTTCTGGATGCTGGGGAGATGGTTTAGTAATTATAGGCTCTTGCTTGCAAAGCCTGCGGGCCTGAATTCAGTTTCCAGTACCCATGAAAAGCCAGATGCACAAAGTGGTGCATGCGTCTGGTGGTCACTTGCAGCCCTTACAAGCGCATTATCTATCTCAAATAAATACATTTTTTTTAAATTCTAAAATTATTTGAGAGAGAGACAGAGAGTGTATAGGTACACCAGGGCCTCTTGCCATTGCAAACAAACTTCAAATACATGTACCACTTTGTGCATCTGGTTTTACATGGGTATTGGGGAATTGACCCCCCCCCCCAGCTTGCAGGCTTCACAAGCAAGTGCCTTTAACCACTGAGCCATCTCCCCAGCCCCAAATATCTATTTAAAAAAAAAATCAACTGTTTCTGGTTTGGGGTTGAAGTGGAAGACAGAATACCCTGGAGAACAGACTGATTATCAGTCCATTCAATGAGAGTACAGCTGGGAGACCGGATGGGGTATACCTGTCATCCCACACAGGGGAGGCTGAGGCCGCAGCATTGAGACCTTGAGGTTCATAGTGAGACTCTGTCTCAAACAACACAGCCCGAGGACCCCAAGTCAGGAAAGAAGGGACCTGGTGCTCACACCCACCGTTCTGTGGGTTAGGACATGATGATGTTCATCACACACAAGAGCCAGAGACTCCTTGCTTCCTTCTGTGCCCTTTTTAAGGCTCTATTCCTGGGTTTCTGTCTGTAGAATCTGAGTTGTGTTTAAAATTCCAGATGGATGACTGCTCTTCCTTAAATGTTTATTTTTCCCCCTATTTTGTTTTTTTAAGTGGTTATTCCCACACCAGTGCTGCGTTTTGCTTCTTCAACTGTTAGTGGGTAAATATAAAATAAATATTTGTCCTTCCCTTGTGGAGGGAATAATGAGTATTCTCACCGCCTGTCTGGTCAGCCTCACTTTGATTTCTTTTTTTTTTTTTTTTTTTCCTTTGGGGGGTTTTCGAGGCAGGGTCTCACTCTAGTCCAGGCTGACCTGGAATTCACTATGTAGTCTCAGGGTGGCCTTGAACTCATGGTGATCCTACCTCTGCCTCCTGAGTGCTAGGATTAAAGCCGTGCGCCACCACACCTGGCTTCA
The DNA here is from genome assembly GCA_004024765.1 of Zapus hudsonius. Lineage (NCBI taxonomy): Eukaryota > Metazoa > Chordata > Mammalia > Rodentia > Dipodidae > Zapus > Zapus hudsonius. The sequence continues at coordinate 14,165 of PVHP010014223.1, read as the reverse complement.
CTTTGCTTTCTTACAGGACAGTAACATCTCAGAAGTCTTGGGATTGTTATCTTTCTTTAAGTTGATGTTTGCTTATTTTAGTGTCTCAGTGACTCTGTGTGTGTTTGTGTGTGGTTTGCTTTTAAGAAGCTCTCAGTCATCTCCTACCTCAACCTCCCCAGTGCTGGGATTACAGGCCACCATGAGCCATCAAGTTTAACTTTTCGCTCTTTTCAATATCAGCTAACCCGCCACTGGAAAATTTCTAGGAAAAAAGAATATTTCCAAGGATAATTTTATCTGTAGAGACTCAAGTCCAATTCAAAATTGAAATGAAAATAAATCACTATAGCTGTTACCTCGTATATCATTAGGCTTTTAAAAGGTCTCTTATTGTGTTTTAAAAGAAACCAAAAGCATTTCACTATGGGGAAAGTAAGAGGCATTCTCTGGGTCCCCAGAGATGGCATTTCCTGTCCCTTTTCTGATAGGAGCAAAGAGCAAAGCAAAGTGGTGACTTCATCCTGCGGCTCCAAAAGCAGTACTTACTATCTCTGTCCCGAGAACAAGGCTTCTTTATGGAGCCCCAGATTGAGCTTTTTAGACACACTTGCTCACTGTGCAGAGAAGAAAGGTTCTGCCATTGTTTGTTAGTAAACAACAAATGCATCTGATGATTTGTTACTGTGAAGTCTCTGCTCACAGAGGAGCCTGTAGAGCTGGTTACAAGTGACTCCAGCTGTGAGGTCAGCCATGCCCAGAGCCATGAGGTGGGTTCTGGTTCTACCCTTCATTTCCTGAGGGGGGGGGTCACACAGCCTAGAAAGTGCTTGGTGTGTTAGTTATATGACCAAGTACACTCTGAAGGGTCACGTGCTATGGAAGAAAGGCTGGAAGGAACATCACCATCACCTACAATTCCTCTTAAGCTCTGTGGAGGTGACAGGGCCAGAGTTACCTTGAGTCACTGCAAATGAACTCTAGACGCATGTGCCACCTTTTGCATCTGGCTTTATGTGTGATCTGGGGAATTGAACCCAGGTTGTTAGACTTTGTAGGCAGGCAACTTAACTGCTGAGCCATCTCTCCTCCAAAATACTATTAAAAAAGAAAAAGAAAATCTAACTGGATATGGTGACACATACCTGTAATCCTAGCATTTGAGAAGCTGAGGCAAAAGAATCAGGAATTCAAGATCTGCCTACACAGTGAGTTCGAGGTCAGCCTGAACAACTTAGTGGAGACCCTGTTTCAAAATAAAAAGTAAAGTACGGCTGGGACTCTCACTCAGTCCAAAGTGCTTGCTTAGCATGCATGAGGTTCTACCCTAGCAACCCCCAAAACTGGGAGGGATGTCATTTCTGATACGTTAGAGATAATTTTGGCTAAAAACCCACGTAAGTTCTCTTACCACTCCTCCATTTATTTATTTTTAATGTTTTATTTATTTGTGAGCCAAAAGGGAGAGACAGGAGGCCGGGGGGCGGGGGGGGGGGAGAGAAAAATGGGTTCATCATGCCTCTTGCTGCTGCAAATGAACCCCAGACATATGTCCCACATTGTTGGTACTGGGGTGAGCCCTGGCCAGCAGGCATTGCAAGCAACCACCTGGCCTGATTTTCCTGTCTCTGTCCTTAAATGTCAAAGTCACTCTTTTGGAGTGCCTGGACCTCTTTAGCAAACTGCGAAACACGCGTCCTGCTTTGGAAGTAGGGGTAGTTCTCTTCCAGTGAGAGAAAGCTATTGGACAAGGGACCTTGGGGACCAGAAGTGCCTCACCCCAAAGGCACAGTTAGCACCCCCAGCCCTTCTTCTCCCTCTCTGCCTCTTTTCCCCTGAGGACCGTCCTCCCCTTCCTCTTTCCCTCCAGAAAAACCTCCCTTCCTCCACAGTGCAGTTTTCCTCACCCAGCCCAGCCCTGCTTACTTCCCCCACAGCCTGGATGATCTTTCTCTTTCCCTAGCCTTGGACTAATGATTCTCTTCTGGTTTACCCCGCGTCCATTATAAGTGCTGAACAGTGAAGCCCCAGAGGGCAAAACCCTCAGGTCCTGGTGACCTGAGAATTGCTGGATGGATAAAATTTCCTGCAGAGTCGGGCGTGGTGGCGCACGCCTTTAATCCCAGCACTTGGGAGGCAGAGGAACACTGTGAGTTCAAGGCCAGCCTGAGACTACATAGTGAATTCCAGGTCAGCCTGGACTAGAGGGAGACCCTACCTCGAAAAACCAAAAGAAAAAAAATTACAGCCGAAGCTCTCAAACGAGTAAAACTAGAAAACATCCCCTGTAAATGTGTGCTCTCTGCGCCATGTCTCACGGGTCTCCATCCCTGGTGCTCTGCTGTCCTTTGGGACTGCTGAGTTCTCAGTCTTTCTGGAAGGAGACTCAGGATCGGGGGTTTTGCAAACACCTCAAGGAGATTTGGGGTGACCTCCTTCTTTCTATCACTCCCCCTAACACCCACTTTACTTCATCAGTCAGAAAACAGGCAGTGTAGTCCGACTAATGAAGAAAAGAAGAAAATTTTGTTTATTCAATGTGTGTGAGTGCACACACACAGATGGAGGCCACAGGACAACTCCAGGGGTGTCATCCACAGGAACACCGTCCACTTTTAAAAAAAATATTTTATTTATTTATTTGCAAGCAAAGAGAGACAGAGAGAGAGGGAAAAAAGAATGGGTGCACCAGGCCTCCAGCCACTGCAAATGAACTCCATATGCATGTGCCACCTTGTGCATCTGGCTTTACTTAAAGAATATTTCTTTATCTCAGAGAGAATGAGAGAAAGTATGGGTGCACCAGTGCCTCCTGCCACTACGCTCCAGACGCATGTGCCATTTTGTGTATATGGCTTTATGTGGGTACTGAAGAATCAAAACCACAGCTGTCAGGCTTTGCATAAAAGTACCTTTAACCACTGAGCATTTCTGCAGCCCTCTGTTTACTTTGGAATCTTATTTTATCTTTTTTTTTTTCAAGGGAGGGTCTTGCTCTAGCCCAGGTTCGATTTTTATTTATTTTTTTTGTGTGCGTGTATGAGAGTGCCAGGGTCTCTTGTTGCTGTAAATGAATGCCCATCTGACTTCATGTGGCTGGGAGGGAAATTGAACCCAGGCTGGCAGGCTTTGCAAGAAAGCGCTTTTAAATGATGAGTCATCTCCCCAGCCCCTCAAGAATGTGAAGTAAAGTCCTGGCGTGGTGGCGCAGGACTTTAATCCCAGCACTCAGGAGGCAGAGGTAGGAGGATCGCCCTGAGTTCAAGGCCACCCTGAGACTACATAGTGAATTCCAGGTCAGCCTGGGCTAGAGCGAGACCCTACCTCGAAAAAAAACAAAAAATAAAAAAAGAATGGGATTAAGGAAAAGCAATGTGAGCTGGTGTGTGCCATGGGGCTGGCCTGGCTGTGGTCCCTTCCCCCTCAAAGTCAGTGGCAGCCCCCAGCCCAGGCAGCCCCTCCTTCCAGGGACCCAGCCAGCTTGGAGCCTGGAAGATGGGGAAGCTGCAGGCACAGTTCCCATCCTCTGTAGCAAGTCTAATCAGACCCAGAGGGCAGAGCTGTTTGTATGGCCCGGCTCTCGTGACACCAACAGTGTCCCCGGAAATCCTCGGGCTGCTGACCAAATCAGTGGTGTGGTGGAAGGGTGTTAAAGGTTAGGGAACTGGTGGTGTGTTTTTTTCTCTAACAGCCTTATCTTCCATGGTGGCCTCTTGACTTTAACCGCATACTTTATAGTCAGATTTCTTAAGTGGGGCTTTAGTGTCAAGCCTTCTAGCACACAGCCTCAGGCACCCAAGATACCAACCTCAGCCAGGTATGTGGCACATACCTTCAGTCCCACACTGGGAGGCTGAGGTAGTGAGGTTGAGGCCAGCCTGGGCTACAGAGTGCTTCTAGGTAAGCCTGGGCTAAAGTTAGACCTTGCCTCAAAACAAATAAGTAAAAAAAAAAAAAACTTGAGGACTGAGGAGATAGATGCCTAAGTGATTAAAGGTACTTGCTTGCAAAACCTGCCGGCTCAGATTCTATTTCCCAATACCCATGAAAAGCTAGATGTACCAAGTAGTGCTTGTGTCTAGAGTTTGTTTGCAGCAGCTAAAGATCCTGACATGCCCATTCTCTCTCTGCTTGCAAATAAATAAATAGATAATATTTTAAAGTAAGAAATACCAACCTCACAGATCTAAAAGTACGTGTCTATCTTTCCCTCCACACACCGCTTCTCTCAGGGCTTTTATCTCCTGAAACCCACACCCAGAGGGTCACCCAGGATTTCCTCTTAACTCACACCCGATCCAGTCCTCCAGGATGTCCTGGTGGCCTCACTGAGAGAAGACAGATATGGTGCTGGAAGTGTGGCTCATTGATAGAGAACTTCCCAAGCATGTGCAAAGGCCTGGATTGGATTCTTAACACTGGAATAAAAAAAAATACTCAAAATCAGGAACCCTCTCACCACCTGCGTGGCCACCCTCTGGCATCTCCAGGATTGTCACACAGCTTCCTTTCCAGAGTCTTCCATCTAAACTCAGAGTGTCCCACAGCCTCTGACTCAGTCAGACTTCTAGAGTCCTCCAGATGATGCCCCGCCCCCCCCCAACACCTCACCTCCTTGCAACTTGCCCTGCTGGACCTGGATCCCTAGGGTCCTTGCTAATACCAGTCATGTGCCTGCCTTGGAGCCCTGGTATCCAGCAAGGAAGATTTATCTTTCTGTTTAAAAAGATTCTAGCCAGGCGTGGTGGCGCACACCTTTAATCCCAGCACTCAGGAGACAGAGGTAGAAGGATTGTAGTGAGTTAGTTGGAAGCCAGCCTGGGCTAGAGTGAGACCATACCTTGAAAAACCAAAAGAAAAAAAAAACAAAAAACACCAAGTCCTTATATGTACCATGGAATGCCATTAGGAAAGGCACATTCATAGAGACATAAATTACAGTGGTATAGCTCACAGGTAAGGTTTTTTTTGATGTTTTATTATTTTAAAAATAGTTTTTTTTGTTTGTTTGTTTGTTTTGAGGTAGGGTCTCTCTCTAGCCCAGGCTGACCTGGAATTTACTATGTGTCTCAGGGTGGCCTTGAACTCACGGTGATCCTCCTACCTCTGCCTCCCGAGTGCTGGGATTAAAGGCATGCGCCACCACTCCCGGCTTTAAAAATAGTTTTTAATATTTATTTATTTGCAAGCAAAGAGAGGGATAGAGAGAAGAGACAGGGAGAATGGGTACACTAGGGCCTCCAGCCAGTGCAAATGAACTCCAGATGTGTGCACCAGTTTGTGCATCTGGCTCTACATGGGTGCTGGGGAATTGAACCTGGGTTGTTAGGCTTTGCAGGCAAGGGCCTTCACTGCTCAGCCATCTCTTCAGTCCTTAAAATATTTTTATGTATGTATCTGTGTGTGTGTGTGTGTGTGCGCGCACACACACACACACGGCTGAAACAGAGAGAGAGAGAGAGAGAGAGAGAGAGAGAGAGAGAGAGAGAGAGAATGTGAGCATGCCAGGGCCTCTTGCTACTGTAATAGACTCCAGATTCATGTTCCAGTGATGGCTTCACAGTTTTATGATTCTAAAATCACACAATTTAAATCAGTGAATCATTTAGTATGTTGAATATCACCTCAAAGCGGCTAAAAAGATTGAAGTGATTGCTTTCTTAGTAAGCAGTCCTGTTTTTAGAAGTGACACATTTGTCTTCGTCTTCAATATTACTGTGACTAAATTTTAAAAGGAACCCTGCGACCATTCCGGTTTTCATTTCCCCTTTAACTTGTTTATTATTTAAACTTTTGTTTTGTTTTGCTTGGGTCTCACTCTAGCCCAGGCTGGCCTGAGCTCACAGTAGTACTCCTACCTCAGCCTCAGCCTCCCAAGTTCTGGGATTACAGGCAATTCGCCATTGTCATCACAGTGATTTAAAGTCTGAAATTTCTTTGAAATACACATACTGAGTGTTCAATATTTACTTATTTTGAGGTGATAGAAATGGAACCCAGGGCTTCACACATGCTAGGCAGATGCACCTTTAGCCCAGATGGTCAGTATTTAAAGGCTATTTAAGTGAATAAAAAGTTGTTTTGCCTGGTGTGGTGGCACACAACTTTAATCCCAGCACTCAAGAGGCAGAGATAGGAGGATCACTGAGTTCAAGGCCACCCTGAGACTACAGAGTGAATTCCAGGTCAGCCTGGGCTAGAGCAAGACCCTATCTTGAAAAAAACAAAACAAAACAAAAAAAGTTGTTTTTTAGCTGAGTATGGTGGCTTACACCTATAATCACAGTACTTCCAGAGCCTGAAATAGGATGATGACCATGAGTTCAAGGCCAGCCTAAGCTACAAGTTCCAGGTCAGCTTGGGTTGGATGAGATTGGGTGCATTCAATGCAGGTTGGTATGGTTGGCCATAGACCCAGCCTGGAATAGAGACCCTGCCCCCCCCCCCCCGTTCTAAACACACATGGGGAGAAGGCTCAGCAGTTAAAAGCACTTGCTTGCAAAGCATGTTGGCCTGGGTTTGATTCCCCAGTCTCCACATAAAGCCAAATCCATAAAGTGGTACATGTGTCTGGAATTTGTTTGCGTTAGCAAGAATCCCTGGCAGACCCATACTCTTTCCTTCCCTTTCTCTCTGTGTGCAAGTAAATATTTAAAAGTTGCTTATTAATATTTATATTAGCTATAAATTAAATATAAATGTAAATCACATGAGAAGGATGAGATACTGATCCCTGATGGGTTTTCTCCCTTCCAGAACTTTCACGACGGACGCAAAGCCCAGCAGCACATAGAGACCTGCTGGAAGCAGCTGGAGTCGGTAAGTGGGAAACAGGCAGATCTAGATGTCTTGATAAATTCTCTAGCTAGAATTTCATTTCCGCTTGACCGGCTCAGTAAGTAAAGACAAAGGATTCTTCTCTTTTGCATTTCACTGGAATTGTTTCTAGAACAAGGACTGAGCCAGGTCTGCTGGAGTAGAGGGTTTGTCTAGAGATGCTATGCAGAGAACACAGAAAAGGCCCTGATGGACATGAACACAGACTTTTCAGTCACTTCTGCTAGGAGGCCTCAGAGCAGGGGGTTTGGGGGAGTCTCAGGGCCTCTGGCTGACCTGCTCCATCGCTGCCCTGCAGAGCAAAAGACGCTTCGAGAGGGACTGCAAGGAGGCCGACCGAGCCCAGCAGTACTTCGAGAAGATGGATGCTGACATCAACGTCACCAAAGCAGATGTGGAAAAGGTGAGGGACCGCAGGCTGCCCTCTCTCATCTAGCCGCAAGAGGACATGGTCTTGGAGACCCGGGAGGCTGCGTCTGGGGAAGCATCGGCGGTGGTGTGATTTGCCAGAGAGGCAGAGTGGGAGGTGGGTCCTCTGAGGCCATCAGGGAGGGATGCTGGAAGAGCCTGGCTGGGCACCGTGCCTACTGCAGGGACACCCTCCCAGGGTGATAGTGGAAGGTTCCGGAGAAAGGCTGCTCGGTGTGCACTGGCTTCCCTGCCTCGATGTCAGTCTTTCCTTGGAAGCTGGGCGTTCTTTATCTGAATGCCATCAATGTAACGGAGCTGGCTGTGTGGTCATTCATGGATGCCTGGGGCTCTTGGGCACTTCTTGAAGGCAGTGCCCTCTCATGGATAGCGTCTACTTCTGCCAGGTGAGCTCGAGGTGACTTGAATGGACAATGGAGCAAATTAGTATTTGACCACTTCTGCCTAATTCCTCACCTAAGAATAGGAACATATTGGTATGCTTTTTTTTTTATTGGTTTTTCGAGGTAGGGTCTCGCTGTAGCCCAGGTTGACCTGGAGCTCACTAATGAGTCTCAGGCTAGCCTTGAACTCACAGCAGTCCTACCTCTGCTTCCTGAGGGCTGGGATTAAAGGCGTGCGCCACCATGCCCGGCTAGCCACTGTTTTAATGCTGAGAAAATGGCCCTATGTTCATGTTCTTAGTATCACCAGATGGTTGAGCAGAGTGGACAGTGGAATATTGTTGAAACTGTTCAACCTTTCAGTCTATAGATTTTTGCCTTTGGGCTAGGGATGTGGCTCAGTGGATAGAGTGCTTGCCTAGCATGCCCAAGGTCCTGGGTTCTATTCCTGGCACTGAATAATCTAGGCATAGTGGTACACCTATAATTGTAACACTTGGAAGGTAGAGGCAAGGAAGTGAGTTCAAGGACAGCCTGGGGTATATGATATACTCAGGCTTGCTGTGGGGGAGAACATTTACCAGTGAGTGCTTCCAGACCTGGGTGTGCTGATAAGCTAATTGCATCCAGACCAGCAAGATTCCTGTGTTGAACTATCACTGTTCCCCACAGGTCTGCTCTAGGAGAAGGTGCAGGTCACAGCGGAACAGACCTTGTGACTATGAGTCCTTGTTCTTTGGTTGGTTTTGGTTCTCTAAAGCAGGGTCTCACTCTAGCCCCAGTTCTGACCCGGAAATCACTCTAGACCATGTTGACCTCAAACTCACAGCAACCTTTCTCCCTCAGCCTCGGAGTGCTGGATTTAAAGGTGTGCGCCACCATGCCTGGCTGTGGTGGATCCCCCCAGGGAGCAGGCAGGCACCTGAGGTGTCAGTCGTTACTAAAGGTGGCACCAAGCTCAGCATTCCACACACAGGCTCAGTGAATTCTGGCTCTTTGAGGTTCAAATATGTCCAGAATGGGGCTGAGGAGGTGGCTCAGTGGAGTATTTGCCATGAAAGCCTAGCTGACTCATCTCTTTTGAATACTTGGTCCCCAGCTGGTAGCAATTTGAGAGGTGGAGCCTTGCGGGAAGAGGTGTGTTGCTAGGGGTGGGCTTAGGGGTGTTATAGCCAAGTTTCACCCTTGCCAGAGTGCAGCTCACCCTCTTGCTGCTTTCTGTCAGCTGCTGTGGCAGAGGTGATGTTCAGCCTCTGCTTTGCCATCCTTCCCTGCCATCATGAGGCTTTCTGAGACTGTCAGCCAAAATAAACTCATTCAGCAGTTTTGGGTCAGGTGCTTTGTCCCAGTAATGAGAAGATAACTACAATACTTTGCTTCCTGTGTTGTGAACCTGCCCATTTGTCCCTAAACAACTCTTGAATGGCCTTAAAGTTTATCCCTGTACTCTGGACTCACACTGTGCTAGATAAGTGTGGAGGGGAAGCAGGAGCTCCTCGGTGTGCTGACAGCCTGGCATTGGATAAGAAGGAAAAGGTTATCAAAATGAATGGAATGTGAACTAATATTTCTGAACAGAGAGAACAGTGTTTTCTGAATGCATGCATTAGCGGAATTCACCCATGTCGGACGATGAATAATCCCCTTTCTCTGGGTCGCCCCTGCCTTGTGACTGCTGGCGCTTACATAATTTCTAGATGCAAAATAGGATATTGTCTAAGGGAAACTTCAGTCAGTGGCTACAGACAGCTGCAGAAATTGTTAGCTGAGTTAAAGTTATGTTTAGAGGGCCAGTATCAACGTCTTCCTAGCCTGGTGTAGTGGTACACGCCATAGCCCCACACTAGGGAGGCTGAGATAGGAGCATCGCTGTGAGTTGGAGGCTGGCCTAGGGCCACAGAGTGAGTTCAAGGTCAGCTTGGGCTGCAGTGAGATCCTGTGGTATTGGGGGGAGAGTTCTTACCATTCTTGTAGGTGTGGTTCTCCAGTGGCTACTGGCCACATGGACCATTGTTTGCCACTTCTTTATTTCACACTTCTTCCTGGTGTTGAGTTGCCAGAAGAATGCAGATTTAAGGAAATGTTTAAAAGTTAAATTAAGCTAGTGTAGCAGCTGATGCCTGTAATCTCAGCACTCAGGCAAGAGGATCCTCTTGAGTTCAAGATCAGCCTAGTCTCCATAGTGAGCTTTAGGCCAGCCTGGACTGCAGATCCTGTCAGAGAGAGAGAGAGAGAGAGAGAGAGAGAGAGAGAGAGAGAGAGAGAGAATAAGGGAATAAGGGCTGGAGAGATTGCTCAGTGGTTAAGATACTTGCCTGTAAAACCTAATGACCTGAGTTCAGTTCCCCAGTATCCATGTAAAGGCAGATGCACAAAGTAGGACATGCATCTGGAGTTCATTTGCAGTGGCTATAACTCTAGCGAGTCCATTCTCTGTCTCTCTTCTATCTCTCTCTGCTTGCAAATCAATAAATAAATAGAATAAAAGGTTTGAAGAGATTGCTTAGCAGTTAAATGAGCGTCCTATGTAAGCACCAGGGCCCACATAAACAGTTGGGTGTGGCCATGAGCACCTGTAGCCCCATCCTTGTAAAGGGGTGGAGAGACCAAGGAATCTCCTAGGCTCAAGGAAAAAGAGCAAGCTCTGTCGATTTTTCTGGGAGTTTGCATGGTGCATTTTGAGATCTTAGGACTTCTAAAAGCCTTGAATAGTATTAATTTAAAAATTCTATGTTGGTCTCCCTATTGTGAGATCTCTGCCTCCTGAGTGCTGAGATTAAAGGTATGCTCCACCACACCTAGCCTAGAGTTATTTTATTTTATTTATTCATTTTTCAAGCAGAGAGAGAGAGAGAGAGAGAGAGAGAGAGAGAGAGCGCACCAGGGCCACCACCTTGTGGGTCTGGCTTATGTGGGTACTGGGGAATTGAACCCCGGGGCCTTAGGCACTAGAGGCAAGTGCCTTAACTGCTGAGCCATCTCTCCAGCCCTAGAGTTATTTTGAAAAATATTTCTGAGCCAGGCGTGGTGGCGCATGCCTTTAATCCCAGCACTCAGGAGGCAGAAGTAGGATTGCCGTGAGTTCAAGGCCACCCTGAGACTACATAGTGAATTCCAGGTCAGCCTGGACTAGAGCGAGACCCTACCTCAAAAAACTAAAAAAAAATATATTTTTTATTTATATATTTGCATTCAGAGAGAGGTAGATGCCAAGGCATCCAGCCAATGCAAACGAACACCAGACATATGCACCACTTTGTGCATCTGGCTTTACATGGGTACTAAGGAATCAAACTCCAGCCTAAAGGCTTTGTAAGCAAGCACCTTTAAATTTAATTTTTTTTATTTATTTGTAAGCAGAGAGAAAAAGAGAGAATAGGTGTGCCAGGGCCTCTTGCCATTGGAAATAAACTCCAGATGCATGTGCAACTTTGTGCATCTGGCTTTATGTGGGTACTGGGGTATTGAATTCAGGTCATTAGGTTTTGCAGGCAAGCACCTTAACGAACCACTGAGCCATCTCTCCAGCCCCTGTTGTACTTTTTTAAAAATGTGCCATGGATAATCTAGTAGAATCATTTTAGAGAGCAAACTACAACTAAAGTGAGGAACCTATGCGAGCCTCACAGGACAAAGAAGGCACTTGGTTTGAGTGATTGCCGGTTTGACAATGATCTCTGGACACATGGAGTTGAACCTTCTGGGAAGTTTGCCTCCCCTGGGAACAGAATTGCAGGCTGTAGGACGCAGACGGAGCCCAAAGGACTGGGTCTGTCGTGACTGCTGAACCTGAGCAGACTGTTAAATTTTTTTACCATTTGGGGAAATAGGCCTTAGCAAGATATCTTCTTTAGTTCTTGTGCGTATATGGAATTACACGGTCATATTTTTCCTTTGCTGTTATTCTAACTACTGAGTGGACATCTTTATTGAACATGTGAATATCTTTAGTGCTTTCCCTAAAGTTTCATTTTATACAAAATGTTTGACTGGTTCTCTGAAGGAATTGTTCATGGTAACAATTTAGAAAACAATTTAAAAAAGAAAGAGGAAGTGGTATGTATGAAGACAGGAAATAAATTTTGCAACTGCAGCTTACCGTTTGAGAGTCACAAAGTTTAACATGCTTTTTCTAAAAGAAAAAAAAATCTAGAGGACTTAAAAGAAAATATAAAGAATGGCTCTCATGTTTCTTTGGTGTGGATCAGTGTTCAGATCTTTGAGAAAAGATACCTGTAAGCTTCTGTGGTTTGTCTCTGGTCTGCAAGCAGAGCTGTGAGTGCATTCCCTCCTCAAAGCACAATCATTAGCAAGTTAGTTAGCTGTAAGCAGAAAGCTCTTTGGGTGTTACTGGTAGGAAATGGTCCAGCCCGGCTGGCCAGGAGCTTTGTCCTAACTTACTTTATCTTTGGGTCGGTTTCCTGTTCTAGGAAGTAAGGGTGAGAGTATGTACCTCATGGTGGCTGTTAGGTTTGGGCCACTCATTGGTTGACACTATTATTGTCATCAGTGTGTGTGTGTCTAGTTTGAACTACTTTTGTTCTGGCTCCTCCCCCACACTTCCTCTACAGTCTGCTGGGGAGTTGCTGGTTTTGTTTTTCAGAACTGGCTCTTACTAAGTAGCACGGGCTGGCTTGGAACTCATAGTCCTCCTGTTTCAGCCTTTCAAGTGCTGGGGTGATAGATATGAGCCACTTCATGGGCTCCTGAAGTTTCCATAGCATCTCATAATATTGTGATTTTAGTGCTTTCATATTTGTCTTTTCTTTTATTCTAAAAAATATTTATTTGAGGGCTGCAGAGATTGCTCAATGGTTAAGGTGCTTGCCTATAAAGTCTAATGACCTGGGTTCAATTCCCCAGTATTCATGCAAAGCCAGATGCACAAAGTGGTGCATGCATTTGAAGTTTGTTTGCAGTGGCCAGTCTCTCTCTCTCTCTCTCTCTCTCTCTCTCTCTCTCTCTCTCTCTCTCTCTGCTGGCAAATAAATAAATTAATTAATTAATGTTTATTTGAAGCTGGGTGTATTTGTGCAGGCCTTTAATCCCAGCCCTTGGGAGGCAGAGGTAGGAGGATTGCCGTGAGTTAGAGGCCACCCTGAGACTACATAGCGAATTCCAGGTCAGCCTGGGCTAGAGAGAGACCCTACCTCAGAAAACCAAAAGAAAGAAAAAAAAACATATTCTGACTTGGAAACTAAGGATGAATAGCTGCTAATGTCCACCTCAGATTCCTTCAGAAATGGAAGAAGCATGACATCTCACTTCTTTTCCTGGTTTTGTAACATGACTAATAAGTGTTTCTGTTCTTTAGGAACTCTGGGAAACATAGGACATTACATTAACCCTGGCAATAGACACCAGCGATCACCTAGACCTTCCTTAATCAGTAGCCAGTCTAGGATGTCTGTCTTCAGCTATGGGCACATGAACCCTCCTTGAAGTCAAAGTCTGGGTGGAATCACTTATTAAGGAGAGAGGGAGGGAAAAAGGGGATGTTCAGTTTCAACTGTCTCTCAGTGAAAAGCTCAGTGGGCTGAGGAGATGGCTCAGTGGTAGTTAGAGGCGTTGGCTCTGCAAACTTGCCAACCAGAGTTTGGATCCTGGGCAAAATGTAGAGCAAGTCACACGCTGGTGCATAAATGTGTAATCCCAATGTGCCTAAGGCTGTTGGAGGCAGAATCAGGAGAATCTCAAAGCTCATGGGCCAGCTAGTCTGGCATTCACAGAGGGAAAACAAGAGAGACCCTGTCTCCATACAAGATGGAAGGAGAGGACCAACACCCCAAGGTTGTCCTCTGATCACACACACACACACACACACACACACACACACACACACACACACACAAATAAGTTAAAAAATTTCTTGGGGGTTGTTGAAGAAATGGCTCAGCAGTTAAAGACGCTTGCTTACAAAGCCTATGGCCTGGATTTTATTCCCCAGGACCCATATAAAGCCAAATGCACAAAGTGGTGCATATGTCTGGAATTCATTTGCAGTGGCAGGAGGTCCTGGCACTTCCATATTCATTCTCTCTGTCTTTCTCTTTCTCAAATAAATAATTATTTTTCTAGGCAGGGTTTCAGTCTAGCCCTGGCTCACCTGAAACTCAATCTGTAGCCCCAGGCTGATCAAACCTCCTACCTCTGCCTCCTGAGTGCTGGGATTAAAGATGTGTACCATCACAGCTGGATATATATATATATCTTGGACCTGGCTCTCTCTCTCTCTCTCTCTCTCTCTCTCTCTCTCTCTCTCTCTCTCTCTCACTCACTCACTCTATCTATCTATCTATCTATCTATCTATCTATCTAACTTGGCCTGGGCAGATTGCTCAGTGGTTAACTTCACTTCCTGCACAAGCATGAGGGCCTGAAGAAACCTGAGGTCAAACCTCCAGATCCCATGTAAAATAGATTGCCCACAAACACCTGTAACCCCAGTTTTGCACCAGCATCCGCAGGCAAGTTATATGGGGCATCACAAGGGCATATACACATGCACACCATAGAACACACACACACACACACACA
>PVHP010014222.1:0-39918 GCA_004024765.1 Zapus hudsonius | reverse complement strand
CAACACATTATTTGCTCATACAGTGTATCTAATTATGGATAATAAAGATTTTTAAAAATGCGAAGCAAATTCACCATTATCCTTAGCTTTCCTCTCTCGGTCCCTTCATCTTTCCTTTCTTCCTCACTATCAATAAATCAGAACACATAGTTCAGGAGCCTGGTTTTCATCAGACATATTGTTAAGTGTAAGGGATTTTTAGACATGGCTGCCTGCCCAGGACCCAGACATCTCAGCTTTGAAAAGGTAACTGATTATCCAGCAGAATAACTGTCATGTGTTTATCACATCTGTGGTGCAACCTATGAAACTTGTTCAAGTATCTTGAAGACTCCATACAGAATAAATGAGTTGAACTAGCATAGTTCCAAAGGCAAAGAGTGGGCAGTTTGGTCATTTCCTTGCTCCCTTTGAGGTCCTGGGTGTAGGTGACACCCTACAAGCCTTTAAGGTTTTTCAGTCCTCACCTGGAAAATCCCGGGACTCAAGATCAGCTCTTTTCATTTTAGGAATGGTTTATGTCACCCACTCTGCAAAGTTTACAAATGTTGATCACACCCACCCACACACACCTCTACTAAAATTTTAAGATGCTAGAGAGTAAGCTTTATTTAGAATAGAAATTAGACAATCTCTTTTTGTAACTTCAGGGCAACTTCCCATTCATAATGCTAAATATAATTTTGTATATACTAGGAGTTGTATTCTGACTAGGGTCTGAGGTCTGTTTGAAGCCTTGATATCATGAAGAATGTGTAAACATACGGTATGGATATGTGGTACCAATACTGCTGTCTACTCCATTACTCAATGACCAGATCAGGATGAGCCCGTCTTGAATTCTTATCACTACTTTTTTTTTTCAGTGTTGACTCATTTATTATTTTGGGGGAGAGGCTAAGAGTAAGGATAGAACAAAGAAGGTGCCCAGTAAATAAGAAATGGTTGAATGACACTACTTTTGCACAATGGCAACAGATGGTTTGATGTTGCTCTTAGGTTGCCAATAACCATGTCTTCCTTTCTTCCCAGAGAAGAAGACATGATGCATTCATTGTCCAGGCAGCCATTTAACCTCCACTGGGCACAGTGCACAGCGGTGATCAGATGAGGCATGTTTTTACTAAAGCTGTGTACTTTGTGGAAGTCCACAACAGACAATCTCTTTTAGAAAAATATTTTTATTTATTTGCAAGCAAAGAGAGAGACACAGAGAGAAGAGAGACAGAGAGACAGAATAGGCATACCAGGGCCTCCAGCAACTGCAAAGGAACTCCAGATGCATCACCTCTTTGTGTGGCTTTACATGGATGCTGGATAATCAAACCTGGGTCGTCAGGCTTTGCAGGCAAGTGCCTTAACTGATGAGCCATCTCTCCAGCCCACAGACAGACTTGTGTTTGGGTGGTTATTATGTCCTTATTTCAACCTACATACTTGTGTTGATGGGCTGATTGGTTTATTTGTTCACTGTGTGATTAGATATAGCTGTGTTTAATGTTTCCTATTGAATTAGAGTTACCTTAGAGAACAGGATTAGTTAGGGGAATATGGCACTCATGGTGGCACCTAAAGAAGGACAGAGTCTAAGTAAACACTGACAGAAGAAAGGAGAATCACTCAGATTATGTGTAATTCAACCAAAAGACAAGAATCGTTTAAGTTGTGACCATATGCAAAATCTCACTAGTGAGGGAACTGGTAACTCTGACTCAGAAGCATGTCAGACACTCTACTGTATCAACTTCTTCCTTTTAAGATGATTCTGAACATTGACTTCAAGCAAATACCTCCTACATATAATATTGGAGATGAATAAAGCTGGCAAATATTGTAATCTACCCCAGGCATCTTCTGAGCCTGGGCTCTACAAATCTCATTCCACTGAGCAAGGAGTGCCTTGTTTTCCCCCAAGACAGCGCTGACCTTGTACCTAGGGACATTTTCCAGTATACTGGGGTTGTGTTGCAGATAGCCTAAGCCAAACTTTGCATACACTATTCTTCTGTTTAGTAGGTGAAGGTAGTCAGCAATGACTCAAACCTTGCTGTTTGACTATAATGAAAACGAGCTTATAGGCTGACAGCTGCCATATATTCATTCAGATATTTCTTAAACACTTTAATTACCAAGCATCACCAGAAAGTTCATTCAACTTGTATGTCAATGTGATGAAGTCAAGTCTGAGTGTCATTTTAGGCGAATCTAAGGAATCTTCATGGAAGGTTCATAGATGGAAATATATCAAGGCTTCAGATGCAAGATAAGCTTCTGTCAGTCAACATCAGGAAACCAGTAGTCCCAGACCCAAAGGCTGGACTTTGGAATATTTAGGTCCACAGCAACCTAATCCTGAATACATAGGCACCAGGACAAGTATGATGCTTAGCATTCTCTGATCCCATTCAAGGATAGGGAATGTCAACAAAATATTTTAATCAGAACATAAATCTTCAATATATCTAATGTAACCAAATGAAAACCCATTTGTTACCTCTATTAGGCTGATCATTAAGGCATCGATTCTAGCCAAATAAATATAAATTGTACTGAATATAAATATACTAAATTATATAAATATATAATAAATATAGTATCTCTATAGATATATACTAAATTAAATAAATATATTATACTAAATATAATTTATGCAAGGTGAGGGAATGTTAGACAGTGAACGTGGGTGAAATAGCTACAGTTGTCAACTTTATAGAATGTCCACTCAGATTAAAAACTAGCTCCGGCTCATGAAGAACTGAGGACATCAACTGGCCAAACCAAGATAGAAAAGAGTCTGAACATTTTTTTTCTGTAGATGGGCAGATAGTAAATATTTGTGGATTTCCGTCAGACAAAATCCAAACTGACCCCGAAGTAAGGACCCTGCTTTGGAAGAAGTAGCTATCTTCAGGCAAAATCAATCCCCAGTTGTTCTCCACTCTGAGCAGTGGACCTAACGTTGCTGCCAGCTGGGAAATGAGCCCTTGGTCCTAAAAGGAAGATCTTGACAAGGTATCATTGCATTCACAACAGTATTGGAGCCCTTTCAACCTCAAAGGCCGAGTGACTTCTACTCCAAACCAAAAGCACTGAGGAAAAAAAATCAGATGCCTTCATGAGGGTGCAACAGTGTAGAAAATAGTCTACCTCTATAATGCTTTCTGTCTTTCAAAATGTTTTCTATCCATTACCTGTACATTTCCTCATGCAGCCCTCACAGAATCTCCCAGGAGATGCAGAAAGTAAGAATCCACAATGGAAGAAGCAGGGATTCACTTATGATCCTGTGAGTAATTAGTATTAACTCAAGGAACCCTCAGAAAGTTTGCCGTAGATGCTTCAGTAGGTCATTCACTATCTGAGCTCAACATCCGTATTGAATTCTGAATGCCTTGCTTGTTTTCTAAGAATACTTAGGCATTTTGAAATGGAATTAAGGAAAATTTCACCCCACTAACTTGAATGGAGCAGAGATGAGAATGTTGGTTTGAGGAAAAAAGTCTCGATTTCTTCCAACACTTTGCTGTGCAAACCTACTGTGGGAAAAATCAAGGGTTTATTATGGACAAGTTTGTAATTAAGTTCGCTGCAATAGAGATTTGTATTGACTATTTTCTAGAAAAGTGGGATTTCCTTCTTTTCTCCAAATTGTTGTTGTAGTGCAAAATATATTTAAAATAAAACAATTAGCGGTAGATTGATTTGTCATGATGTTAATGTCCTTTGATTCTTCTAATTTTTAAAAATGTAAACAAATACATGTGCTTATATTAACACAAAATATATAAAAATAAAAAAGTTGAAATGGGATTATATTTCAAAAAATAAGATAGGCTTTTTTAAAGTTAGTATAGAACGGGAAATATTGAATTGTAGAAAATTAGAAATCTTAAACTTTGGGCAAAAAATCGTCAGTACATCAAAGATATCCAGAAATAAATTAATTAACATTTGATACCTGATAAAGGAAAGAAAAAATATTATTTTCTTCATGAGAAAGATGACACTGTCCACTCATAGAGTTTTTTTTCTCCCAACCCACTATTATTTAGTTTCTTCATCTTAATTATTTTTTATTTTGATTTTTACCTCTTTTTCAGTGGGAGAAATTAAATATGAAATGTAATGTAGTTATATCATAATTTGATTGTAAATAATTTGTTTTTACCTTATCCCCACCAATATAGATTTGCATTTTAAGAATGGGGAAACCCCATTCCTTTTTTCTTCAAAATATATATTTCTATTGAATTTCAAAAATAGGTATGGTTGTGCATAACTTTTTGAAAATATTTTATTTACTTGCAAGCAGAGAGATACAAACAGACAGAGATAGAGAGAGAATGGGCACCCCAGGGCCTCTAGCCACTGCAGACAGACTCCAGATACGTGCACCACTTTGTGCATCTGGCTTACATGGGTACTGTGGAATCGATCCCAGGGCCTTAGACTCTGGAGGCAAGCACCTTAACCAGCCTATGCATAACTTTATCATACATTCAAATGGATTGTTTACTTGGATTTTTGAGGGCTGTTAATGTTATTTACATTTTCTTAGAGCTGTTATGGTCCTGTTTTAGAATTGGTTTGTTTACAAAAATATTCTGGGGCTCAGCCTGGGGTGTGGCTACTTTCATAATGTGGCTACTACTACCACTGGACATTGTGCTTTGCTGAATTCATGATCTCATCATCTTTGGCTTCTTGGACTGGAATGAGAGTATTTATGCTTACAGAAACTCTCCTGGTTAAATTATTTACTGCCTTGAGCTGAATTATTATATCTTTATGTGGTATTATTTTTGGCAGGCTGGTAAAAGCTCATGTTTAATTCTCTACCTCAATACAGTGTCTTGTATCTATTCTTCAAATAAAGCTTTTTGCAGCAGAAATATACTGGAATATATCTGGAATAAATTAACATATGATAAGAGTATATTCAATTAGTACATCTGAAACTACATACGAATGTATGCTGGCTTCACATAAACCCTTAAGTAAAATTGTTAGAATGTGAGAAGCACTGGGCAGATTAAGCTACTGGTGGAAATCTTTTAGCCTGTTATGGAAATACTAAAAAATTGTGCTGTTTTAAGTGCATGTTCTGGATCTTTGTGATCCTACTATGGTAGAGGTTATAAGGGAAAACTCCCATGAGCAAGTAAGATGGGGAGGTATTGTCTACTTGGTAAATTTCCCTGCTGTAATTTTCAACATGAGTGCAAGTGCAAAATTCTTTTGTTATACAATCTTTTGGGATATGTGTTTATGAAACACACTTTGGCAAGTATTGCTTTATCCAACCTTTCCTCTTTCCTTACGAGAACACCGAGGCCAGCAATGGTTGAATGGCTTGCTATGTTTATCTAGAGGTGGAAACTGTTTGCAGCCTGGTATTAAACACTGTCTGATGTCCCACCTCCTGTACGTATTGTCCTATAAGTTTTGCCCAAGGAGAGGGAGCCAGAAAAGTGGTCTGCCCACCATTCTGTAGGAAAGAAGATACTATCCACTATCCTTGCTGAAAATTGGTTCTCTTAGGTTAATAACTGTCACAGACCTGCTCTGAAGTCCATAACTTGAGTCCTGGGATAACTATGAGTAACTAAGTCCATGCATCTTGGTTTTTCACTCATTACCTACTGTGCAGTGTAAAAGGGTTGCTGGATTTTAGAGATTAATCATGGAGTTTGCAGTATAGTTTTCTCACTTAGTTGTATGTTTTTAGATCAAGTCAGTCTGCCTCTCTGAGCCTCAGTTGCTTATCCATAAAATGGAGATAATAAAAATGAGGGTAGTATCTTGCATAGCTTGAGTAACTCCAGATATGTCTCAAGAACTGATCAAGTAAAATCTTTCTATGAGTGATCTTATTCCTTGATGGTGTCCGAAGGAGACTTAATACTGTACAGTTAGGATGTTAGCTGTTGTCCCTTTCTTCATTATAGGACAAGGTGAAAATTTGTTGAGATTTCACTGTCTTGGGTTCTTGGGTCTCTAGAGTGGCCTGTACTGGTACATGTCATGTCCTATTCCTACGTCCTCAACACTTGCATGTTGGCCTGCTCACTTTCTCCTGCCCAGGCAGATAAACAAATGGCAAAGAACTTATCAGTTCTTCTACAGTGGTAACATCTTCAAATGTTTAAGCAAGAAAGTTTCATCATCTATGCTTTATTTTTCAGTTTCACTAGCTATTTCTTTTCCTATTTGCTCTAGAGAGATCCTTGTACAAGTCGCATTTCTGTTTCTTCAAGGACAGTGTGGGTGCATATTGGAAAATCCTATCTTCACTTGGCAGAAAAGATTCCATAGAATTCCATAGCACTCTGTAGGGAGAAAACAACTTCCCAGCCAAGTGCTACCTGAGAGAGGCCCTCCCCATCACTCACAGACTGGACTCAGTGGTTACTGCTTGTGGCACATTTTCAAATGGACCCCCAGTGGCTGCAACTGTGATTAAAAGCTGTCTGCCCTCTATCTCACCAGGGGTTCACATCTCTCTCTTTCTCTCTCTCTCTCTCACACACACGTATGTATGTGCATGTATATGTGTTCTGTTACATCGTGGAAATTTATGAAGTGTTTTATAAAATGATTTTTAAACTTGAATGCCAAACTGCATCTCCTAAGCTTAAGTCGCCGGAGAGGTGCTAGTTGGGAACCTAGCCATGTATAAGGCACATAAAAGTAATTTAAGGAAGAAAGAGCTAATGGTCAGTGAACATAAACCATCTGCCATAGATGCTTTGCACACCTCAGCCAGACTGAGCATCTTAAAGATTTAAGTGCACTCGAACTTAGCAGCTGCATTTCAGCTCTTCTGTGTGATTCAGGAATCAGTTTTGACCCTTCACAAGTACACCTGACAATATTCTCTTTTAGTCTCCCCAAATATTCATCCACACAAGAATAATCCTGTGTGGATTATCACAGCAATACCATTCCCAACAGCAATTTACCATTCATTTCACAGGAAAAAAAATGATCAAATTAATAGTGCACCCATAGAAATTAGGTGTTTCAAAGGAACAAATCATCTCTTCCTTTATATTAAAGGGGACAGAATATCTAACCTTTTATTAAATATTGAGTGTTCTAGAATTTAAACCGGAGCTTTTCATCACATGAAGCACACACTCCAAATGCTGAGGACAAGCAGGTCCTTTCCTAGTTCCCTGCTCACTCACTGAATCAGGAGAACCCAAACACACAGTCTTTCTTTAATATATAGGCAAGAAACCTGGGGGATGATTGAGAATTGTGTGTCTCTTTTCTTCTCTGTTGGCCTCCCCCAACCAGCCCCACACAGTACCCAGTGCTTCCAAACCCTGTCACTCGCTCAGTGCTTGAGATGCTAATCCATCACCAGCAAATTTAGGCTGACAATACTGTGGGTCGACCACATTGATTACATTGATTCTATTTCAAATATTTACAATATAGTGAGACAAGCCTAATCTATTTTCTAAAGAGTTCAAGGTAGGTATCACGGTTTCAGAGGGGGGAACAATGGAGGAAGGTTTGTGGTTGCTATCTACAATAATCTGATGTTGACAGAGAGTAGTATTTTATTTAGTAATTAACAGTGTAAAGGGGAGAGGAGCTGTCATGATGGTTCCTAAGCTGGGGAATGTGATGAAAGATGATATCTGCGATCTCATCCTTTCCACTTGTTTAGGATTGTCAGGATGAGAAATGTCAGCATTATGAAAGCTCGGCTCTGCTCTTGATATGATAAAACCTTCAAAAGCCAGTCTTTCCCTCTCCCTCGTCCCCCTCCTTTCTTGTTCTCTCTGCACTTGCTTTTTTATTTATCCTGTTTTGTTAGATGGCAGAAATATAATTCTTTTCTTTCTTCCTATTATAAGCCACCATTTTTGTTTTATTATATGTTTCACAACCCCTAATGCCCCACTGAAAATTACCTTGTTAAATGACAGTGTTTCAAAGCCATGAATCCTTTCCACCATTCCCTCAGAGGTTTGAAACAGTCAACAGACTGTAAAGAATAAATAATAAAAAAGTATTGATTATTTTGATGACTGTGAGATTCAATTAAGTATTAATTTTGCCCTCCAGTGGACCTATCAAGGTATTCAAAAGGGAGGTTTCGGCTCAGCTAAATGCGTGCTGAGTGCTTCAGCCTTAAATAGGGAGAAAATGTGTTTACCTCCAGTATTTGAAGAAGTGCACTGATGCACAGAGTCCAATATTTAAGTGCTGTGCAAATTAAGCCCTGGTGACAGTGACATTGTTTTCAGTGGTATGAGTATTGACTAAAGAAGTGCATTTGATGACAGCTTAAACTATTTGTATTGATTAACATTTTCATAGATTATCATGTGTCATATCAAATTCACTTTTCAGGCATGAATACATTTAGAAAAAAAAAAAACACAAACCTCCAGGCATAGACTAGCTCGGTTATGGTGATGGTGGGCCGAGAGTGAGTGCCCCACCTGCTACTCAGCGTCACCTGTTTCCTGCTCAGGAACCATTTAAGCATGAACTTGGCAATAAATAGCTCCCAGATCATGAAAAAAAAGGCATTTCTTGCTTTTCTCTTTCCTCCTGCATGCTGATATTTGTGGGCAAAGCAATCTTATGCATGCTAGTTTGTGAGTGGACTGGAAGGCTCCATTTGGAAAACATTTCTGATCCTAACATGCCCACCTCAATGAGCTGAAGACAAAGCAGATCTAAATTATCTGGGTGAAAAGTTTCTTTTCTTGGAGGTGATTTTTGTTTCCTTTTTCTTTAATGCTCTGGGCGCGTGATGCTCTAGATAAGCGAATTATTGAACACAGTTTGTAAGTATTTTCCCACTTCCTTAAAATTTTTAAACTGATTTTTGTCTATTTTATTGTGGATTGATTGTTTAGAATTGTTCCTTTGATTTGGGAGTCTGCTGTGTCCCCAATCTAGGACCAGTGAGGACAACCTTGTAAGGGTGCCCATTGAATTTGCATAAGAAATATCTTTTATTCCCCTGAAAGCATTTTTCGGGGCTCTTTTCTCCTTGTCTCTTTTCTCTGCTCTTGGGATAGGGTTTAATTGCTTCTCCCCCAGGGAGATGGTTTCTTAAAATAGCCCACGATTCCTCAATAGGGTGCTCCTTCTCAAAAGGTACCTCGCTGAAGTACAAACCCAGGACTTCCTCATCAGGCATTAAAGACTGAACAAGGTGTAAAAACATTCGCACAAAAGAGCATCCCACAATTAACGCTGCGTTGCTTTATGATGCTTTCAAAGTTTTTCTTTTTTTCTTTCCTTTTTTTTTCTTCCTTTTTTCCTCCAAAGCCTCCCGAATCTCTAACATTCTAGTTGAGCTTTAATAGGGTGGGGAGTAATGGAGAACTCATCGAATCTGTAATAGCTCTTCACTTGACTGCAGCCAGCAATAACAGCGGGAGCAGGCAGAGAGATAAGAGAGGAGAGAGGGAGTGTGTGCGTGTGTGTGTGTGTGTGTGTGTGTGTGTGTGTGTGTGCAAGACAGGAGAGGGAGAGAGAGGACACGCACGCTAAAGCTGCCACTTTTTTCCTCCCCTTCACTCTTTCCCCCCATCCTAGGAGCCAATGATAGCCGGACAAGTCAGTAAGCCCTCGCTGTCAGTGCGAAGTGAAATGAATGCGGAGTTGAGAGGTGAGGAGCCGGCTACTCCAGACAGCGAGCGGAATGAGCCCCTGCTTGTGCCTGTGGAATCAAATGACAGCGAGGACACTCCCAGCAAGCTCTTGGGTAAGTCTGGCTAGGTGTTTCATTCCAGTCCTTCATGCTGTCCTGAAGAGCAATCCAGCCCCCCAGGCCCCCCTCTCCCACTGGGGTTCATTCAGTGCTAAAGAGGAGCCCAGGCGGCTGGCTGGAAGGATGTCTTCCAAACTTTTACCAACAAGGAACTTGCTTGCTTGCTGCTCATCAGACTTGTCAAATATCGCTGGTGTTCCCCAGGCTGAAAATTATTTGAAATAATAAAAAAAGAAATGAGAAGGGTAATAATAATCAGGAAATCAGTTCCATTGCGAGAATTGGTTTAACATTTATTGAATAAATATCGACTTGGTTTCGGGTTGCTTCGCAGCCTTTTGTTAAGGGGAAAGAGAGTAAAGAGTTATTATCTGTAGTCAAAAGACAGAGGAGAACTGAAAAAAAAATGTCAATGCCAATCATGCCAGTGCAGGCAAACAAAGGTGGCTACGGGAATTGCTCAAAGAAATAACATTTTGTCATCAGAATGAGTATTTCTTCTTTAAAAGGGTGTTGAGGGAAGAAAATGGACCTTTTCACCCTTCTCCTACCCTGCTTCCTCTTTAGCATTATGCTTGTGGCTCATGCTAACCCATGAGACACAGCCGGGGACCTTTCAGAACCTTTGTTTCATAAACTAACAATGCCACTTCAGCAAAGACATCTGTCATTCAAACAGATGCCACCTTAAGTCAACTCAAACAACTGTGGTCTCTAATGAGAAAGTGAGACAGGGAGCCGCTGATGAGGTGTGTGCCTGGCTGATGGATGCTGTGGGTACCTCTACTGGAGAAGCCTTGCATTCAGGGTAGCTTTTCAGAACACTTTCAGAACAACCCTTCAACACTTGCTTGTAATTATTTGTGTGTGTGTGTGTGTGTACATATGTCTGTATATATATTGGCTTGATAAAAACATTTGCAGAGAACTGCCTGCTCTCAAGTTAAAAGGCAGTCATGAGCCTGAACTTTGAAGAAAAGCAGCAACAATGCATAGACCATTTTGTGAAGAATGTCTAATTAGTTTAAAAAACAGATTTCTTTTAGCTTATCCAAAGGAAGCTGCCAACTAGCAGGGCGACGCTCAGGCAGTTTAGGCAGAAGAGCACCCCTCACTTCCAGTGCCCAATCAACATTAGAGAGATGCTGCAAGTTGACTTTGCTTCTTAATTTTTCTGTTGCTAAGATATTGATTTATACTTAAGAATACAACAGATTTAAGTTTTAAGAACTCTTGTGATCACCCTTTCTTCAAAAGGATATTGACCACTGGTACATATGTTTCCAGTCTACTCATTAAGGTTTTAGCATTACCACTCCAATGAAGTACTTCGTTAAAGTCTAGATTTTCTTTCTGTAGGAGGGTTTATATCCTAAAACATCATTTCACTTTAGGAAGCTAGTGTGGGCAGTCAGATGGAATTATAGACCACAGAAATGGTTAAAAATCCATGTTCAAGCTTTTTTGGTGTTGGGTATACTAAGTGAGCACTTCAGCCTTTAGAAAGTAACCAATCATTGGTTCAGTATAGCTACAGATGTAAATTACTTGTTCCAAACTTTGCATGCATTTAAAAAAAAGTGAATATTTTCCATAGAGTTGGGTTTATGGGCTCAACGTGCTTTCTTTCAGTAATAGCAATAAAGGGGTGATTGATTTGTCTTCTCAGCATTGGCTGAGATGTCCCCATGTTGAGGGTTGTTACAGGTCTTGTATATTTTATGTCTATTGATATGAATGCAGAGAAGTAGGCTTCGAAAAACCAAAGAGGGTCAAAGAAATTTGAATTTAAAGTTCCCTGAAAAAAATATTTTTATAAGTGGAATCTTTCTGGGATGTCATATGCTAAGGAATCCTAGTTTGATTTAAAATTCAGAAAGGGCCTTAAAAGACACCTACATGCATTTTGAGAGTCTCAACTTCTGAATTTGTATAACTTCTGAATTTGTGAGGATGTCTACATCCTCAGTCTCAGGGTGCTTTGTGTTCTCTCGGTTGTCATTCATCTCTAGACTACTTTGCAAATACAATGTGAATCTTCCCAGTTCCCAATTATGTAAAGAAGAAAGACTGTTCATTTAATAGTCTTGAAAACATAAAAAAATTGGGGATAATATGAAATAGAGATAATGGGAAGCACATGAGGGGAGAGCATCCCAATGTTCCATAAGGTTTCCTTGGTTCCTGGGACCATTCTGTTTTCACTTTTGAATATTCCTAGGATTTGGAATTGGGAATTCTAGTTAAAAAAAAAACTTTCTAAAGTAATTCGTTTAAAAAAACCTTCTAAAGTAATTCTCCAAATTAGTAACTTTGGTGATGCAATTTATTTTTCTTCCTCTGACATGAATATTTTCAAGTTTTTGTGTTTTTTTTTAAATGCACAGTTCTATATACCTTTTTACTTGCTGATGAAGAACTGTGCTTGCCTGGGTAGTTGAGATCATTCATGTTTTTCTCTAACCAAGTTTCTCCTGCTATTCACTCTCAAGCACCTTCCACTCCATAGTGTTGAATACTCTGTTTCTCCAAAGCACGGGAGCAGATTAGGGCAAATCATGCTCTCCTTGACACATTTAGTGTCCTGGGGAATCATTACCCAACACACGGGGACAAAAAGAGCTCAGTTTTCCTACTACACTGAAATCTCAGTATAAATAGATTTCTCTGAAGCCTATTCGCCCATCTGGGTGTTGTTCACATTAGCAGTCCAGAGGACAGGCCTGTCTTTCGCACAGTATGCCACTCAGCCCCAAACTGCAGGCGAGAGGCTAATACTGATGCCCTCTATAGATAAACAAAGGAAATTCCAGGAGCCACTGGGCTATTTATGCCTCTTCTTAAATTGCGCCCCTGAATTTAGTAGCGTCCAAAGGGAAACATACTGTGCAGAACGCTTTCAGTGCTCCGAGCAGCTCAGATGGCAGGAGGAGAAGCAGGGAGCCATATGCCAGCCCGAGAAGAAAGTTCAGGAAAGGGCCCTTGTGTTTCATAAAGTAATTACATGGAGGGAACGCTTTGCTTAACTTGAACAGCCCTGGAAACTAAAGTACACTTAAGAGAGACAAATCCAAATTTCATTTAGAAACATGTGGGGAGGTAGATCTCAGTGATCTCATTAAGTGGTGCATTATTTGTCCTTCTAAAGCCCCTGTAGAAGAAACGAGCTCTGTTTTCAGTTCACAAGTGTATTATGCTAAGCTCTAGACCACAGGAAGCACCAGGGAGTGGCAGAGGCTTGCATGCTGGGGGCATCATTAGAGAAGCTGGCGCTGTGCCTCATGGTGCTCTAACTGCACGATCAAATGAGTGATAGCACACAGGGCTGGTCACTGAGTATGCGACTCGTGATGGACACATTGGAAACCATTCTCAGAGCTGGCCTTTGGCAGACAATCTCCAAGGGAAGGGCTTGTTTCTCCGGTGACATTTACAACACTCATGTCAAAGAGGTACTTCACTTTTAGTCATCCCATCAAGAATTCAGTGTTCCACATTCCGTCAAGTTGGATGCTAAAATTCAAATGGTATCATCAACAACATGGTCAGGAGAATGGCTGCAGAAAGATAAAAATAATATATATTCCTGGAAAAAAATATCCCTGGTAAAGTTTTCCTCTGCATTCTCAGCTGAACGGTCCTATATTTCCCCTGTATATCTTTCCGATTTGAAGGATGATTTGTGTATTTCTCCTTGGGAAATTCTTATTGTTTCAAGTTAAGCCTCCGGATTGCTTTTCCTCGAGTTCCAGCTTTCTTGGGTGGCTTTGCTAGTCTGGCCGGCTGCTTTCCAGAGGAGATGTCCATGATCTGGACCTAGCTCAGAACCTTAAACTAAGATTAAAAAGCAGCACCATTTATGAACACTGTACCTGAAAAAAATTTTAATATGTACTTGGTTTTCTCCTCTCATATTGTGGGGTTATTTTTTCTTACTTAAAAGTAACTAGATGGCATGGTAGTTGTGATATTTTTGAAGTCATTTGACTCTGAACTGTGAGGAAAGTCTCATAGGTGAATCATCGATGTTAGGAAATATGCTCTTTGCTTTCTTTTTCTGTTGGCGATTTTTATCTCAGAAACAGGCATTAGAAAAAAATTTTTTTTCCAGTTTGACTTGATTAGAATTTATGGCCATGGAGTCATTTTCAATGACAAAAGGATCAAGGACTAAATTGTCTGTCACCCCTTGAGACAGTGATCTCTGCAGATCAACAGGAGGGTCATTGGAGGGCATCATGGGATGCTGCTTTAGGTCTTCCTTATGGAATGACTGTCTTCATTGCTTTATTTAAGCACCCCTCTTAAGGATTCAATACCTCGGGTGCTCATCACATTCTGGTAAAATATGCCCGTGCCAGTAATCAGCATGTAGGGCCTAAGCCCCAGAGAGCTGAGTGATGATGACGAAAAATCTCTAGAGAAATATGTTCATTTATAATATGGACCATGCTTCTATATTTTAAATTTTTTTATGTTTATAAGTGGGAGATTCATGCTTTTTTTCACTGAAGTAAGTGGGTTTTGCTAGGAAAACCTGGAAAGAACATATTTGTAAATCAAGAAAGTCGATTCTTTGCCAAAGCAGCCAAACAGGAATCCGTGAAACGGGTATTTGTGAAGTAAGTGGGATGGATGACAAAATATTGGTCAAAAGTGGATTAGAGCTTAATAGTCCAACCAACCCTTTTCCTGCTGTTATCTGGCTAGTTGGGGGAGGTGCCCATTTAGATAAGCTTTCTTGCATTTTAGAAAATCTAACACAGTGAAGTAATTCTTTAGAAACATCAGAGAGGTCGTATGCATTTAAACACATCTACTTTGGTGGGGAGTCTCCCCCCAAGAATGTCATTGTGATGCTGAACTATGAATAAATCCACTTTAAATATGATTCATGTATATATAACCCTTGAAAAGTAATCTAGGTGGAAAAGCACCAGTTTTCAAGCTTCTTACTGTATTCATTCAATAACATGTGTTCCTGTCTAAGTGGCACGGCCCTGCAAAACTGCATTATGTGTGACAGAGTCAGTGAGTGCCTTGTCTCCCATCGTTCTGCCATGCCCAGGGGCTCCAGCCAGGCCTCTGTTGAAGAGCAAAGTTCAGTTTTACAGTGTCCAAGGATGCGGCAGCATGGTGAAGCCTTAGTCAGGCAAAAGGGCTGACGTGGCTCACGCTTCATCTTTTATTTTGATGCTGTGGTTTGTGATCACTGTAGTTAAATGGTTCCATAAACATTTGGAAGGAGGAGGGCAAGGGGTTCAGAATCCAGCTAATCAGCACACTGATGTTCCTTTAAATGAGCCCGCTTTGGCCTTTTGAGTGTCTTGGATGTCTCTGACCCCCAGGTTATCTGACATCCTGATATTTTTGTAGTTTCCCCTGCCTAGTCTATGTCATAACTAACAGACGCACAAGCCACCTCAGATTTCAGCTCCCCAGGCTCCATGATCGATTGCCTTCTCTCTTAATCACCTAGTTTAGTCATACAAGTAGCATTATTTTTGAAAATGAGCCAAATGAAATTTTCTCCTTCTCAAAATGAGATTTCTGTGTTTGCTATTACATAGTAAACAGATAATTTATGAGAGACCTGGCAATTTCTTTGATTGGCGACCTTGCCGGTTGATATTTTGGAATTAATAATACATCAGACATCACACAGAAAGAAGAAAGTAGCTGTGAAGAGGCAGCGTGTAGAGTTGGGTCCTGCTCCTGGGCTGCCCCTGGTTAGCAGGTCTTCCTGGGAGTGGACAGGCCAGCACAGCAGAAGGTGCATTTGCCAACCAGGTACCTATTCTCTGCTTCACTCACTGCTTGATGTTCTTATGCTAAAGAGAAAGATAGGAAAGTGTTCATTCCAAACCGGCCCCCTATCAGGGGGCAATCTGTGTAAAGTTTCCTGCTGTCAGGTTAATAAATT
The DNA here is from genome assembly GCA_004024765.1 of Zapus hudsonius. Classification (NCBI taxonomy): domain Eukaryota; kingdom Metazoa; phylum Chordata; class Mammalia; order Rodentia; family Dipodidae; genus Zapus; species Zapus hudsonius. The sequence continues at coordinate 24,247 of PVHP010014222.1, read as the reverse complement.
TTTTAAAAATATCCAAAGGCAGAGGTAGCTGTGGCAAGCTCATAGTAACCGTGCCCATACTCCCCCGATGTGTCTCTCTTTAATGTCCAACGTGGCCCTGGAGTCTGGCTTCTTTGTTGCTTTCTGAGGTTCTGTACTCGGAGCTGCTTTTGTTTAGCTTCTTACCTTTTGTGCGTGACACCTCCTCTCACTTTTTAAATGTTTGAGATTTCGAACGTTTTCTTTTTTCCTCTGAGAAATATGAACGATTTCATTTTTATTTGACATTCTGCAGTTGGCATATATCTCCTCTTGCTCTGACTCCAATGAGGTTCCAAATCTATCAACAGCTGACTTGTCTTTGGGAATACCTCCAAGAAATACGCAAAATTCATTCGTAAAAGGAATATTTGGGTATTGGCAGTATTAGGGAATGAGATAATGTCTAATTATTAAAACATAGACCCAAGTCCTCTTTCAAATATCAACTTCTATCTTTGGGTGGCCAGAGTAGATTTCACATAAATATGAAACACGAGAGTACTTATTTAGTGATATGTTATAGACTGATCTATCAGAAATAGACTAAGCCTTTTGAGTGAATGAAGAAGCCAGAAAAAAACAATAGCATTGTAAGAGTTTTCATTAAAGAAAGTTTGTTTTCAAAGAAATGGAACATCACTTCACTTTAGAAGAATTGAAAGATAAAAATGTAAAACGGCTTCTGAACATACATAGCTTGTGAGAGCTTTTTAATAATTAGCTGCTATCTATTTAAAAAATATTCCAAGTATATTGTATGAACATCTGCTTTATTTCTGAAACTTAAATTCTAAATTCCAACTTTTTTGGCAGCTTTTCCTTTTTAATTGCTTTACAAGTTGTATAGGTAGCAAGAATATTCTAGAATTTATTACATTAAAGGCAATGTAGAACATTGTGACTCAAGCAATTGAAATCAGTTTTATGGGTGGACCATCATGTCATCAAAGCCATTTTTTTGAGATAGGGTCTCACTCCAGCCCAGGCTGACCTGTAATTCACTATGTAGTTTCAAAGTGGCCTCTAACTCATGGTGATCTTCTTACCTCTACCTCCTGAGTGCTGGGATTAAAGGCATGTGCCATCATGCCCGGCTCATCAAAACCATTTGAAAATATGATGAAAAATGATCAGATCACAATAAAAGAAACTAACTAATGTTATTTACATAAACTACTTTCCAGGTTCACTTGTGACATAAAATTCTCTAATGAAATTGGCTAAACCTCGGGAAAACAACCTGAATAGAACTTATTGGTTTAGTCTGAGACTGAGGAAGGGAATGGTGGTATTTTTAGGAGACTTATCATGTACCAAAGAGATGTTACATGTTACTTATCATGTAACATGAAAGTACTGAATATTTTAATAAATAAGTTAATCTTACTTCATATTTTTGGCATCAGCACTTTTCTTATGCTTTCCTATGATATAATCAGTATTTTTCCATATTGAAAAACTTTTCAAACATTTTGTGCCATTTTTAAGCTCATCCTACTAATGAGGGGAAAATAACCTAATTGTGCAAAAGTTTGTGAAAGTCACAAAATCAGAAAAACCATTTATGTGCCTCTATGGTATGTTTTGCTGTTCATTTCCCTCTCAGCCTGCTGCTTCAAGTTGTCTTACTTAATTTTAGTGTGTATGTTTTTATTGTCTGTCACAGATTTAATAAAGGATCGTCTATAATAGCAGAATTCCTTTTAGCTCATGCTACCCACACACCATTTAATTGTACTCTAGTACTGTACTTCCATATGTTAAAGCTATATTTCTCAGATGAATATTTTCCATAAATTAAGAGTTGGATGATAAAGAACCACTGATGGTATTGTTTCATGTGTCATTCAGGCAGGTTGGACTCAAGACCAGCCCATGTCTTTGCTGCTGCCACCTGGGAACTAGAGGAGACAGCAAGAGTCCCCAGAACTTGTGCAGTATTTCTGCAAAGCAATTTGAGGGCATATCCATATATCTCAACAGAAGCATTTTTCCCTTTGTTTTTTATCAACAAATGGCATTTTCCATATTTTAAGCACGTATTTTTGTTAAAACATTCCTGTACAAATTCAAGGTGCATTAGAGTACATTTGCAGAGGCATGTAGGTGGGTGTGTGATACACAACCAAGAATTCACATTTTCATCATTTGCTATTGAAATCATGCAGCATTATTAATCTTTTGCAGTTCTTGGGGGCTACATAAATGATCATTTGTCTTTTAGTACTGATATAACATTTATTTTTATAAATTCACATTTTGGGGGTAACACATTGCAGGAGAGAATCTTCTCTGTAAGAGAAAAGAGGGTAGGGAATTAATTTGATTTAAAATTTTTAATATCTCCAGCTGTTTAGAAAGCATGAAAATTATTATTGCAGAGTGACTTTTTTGCCAAACTCAACCAAGGATAGAAAAGAATAAAAAAACCCAAACATATTTCCCCATATTTAATTATGAATGGAAGGGGCAGGAATGTGGGGATGAACTATACTTTATCAGTGCTGGTTTCTTTTCTTCAAAATATCTATTTCATTTACTAAAACATCACAGAATAAAATGTGCCTGATAGGAAACACACGCTGTCAAAAATAAGAAGGATGAAAAAACATCACACTAAGCAAACACTTTAATAGATCCTTTTTAATGAAATCTGTGAATGGGTAAATCTGGGGCAAGAATAATCTTGATTATATGAAAAGTTTCATAGACTTTGGGGAGAAAACATTCATGGATATTTTAACTGTTAATTAGCTCTTTTTATTCTGATCCTAAGATTAAGGCAGGCTTTAATTTTAAAGCAAAAAAAATTGTTCAAATTGTCATATAGACCAATCTATTTCTTTGCTTTAGTTTAAAGTCTACTTCTCCCGTTATAGTTGGTGTTCATAGTAATTTCTTAATGAGCTGTTTGGAATCTGTGGGCAATTGGAAAAGTCTTAAAAATTATTTATAATGCTTCAAGGGAATTGATGTCTATAGATGCCCGCTTTATAAAAAGGAACGAGTGGGGTGGGCACTCGCTTATGACTCTGAGATGGGCCGGCGAGCCTAGGATGAGCTACAAGTCTTGTCATCTATAGTATATCAATATGTTTTTATAATGATACAATAACCTAAGCCCTGGAAGACTTTATGGTTCTTTGGAGAATTCTTATGGATTCTTGGAGTGAGGGAGGTCTGAGAAAAGATCTTGAAAGCTTTCACAAACTCTGGCTGGGTGACAGCAACCAGCACGACCGTGATTTAGCTGCTAAGGAATCCTATTGACCGGGGGAACATCATTAAAGTTTTAAGTTCAAACAAAACCTCAATACAAATGGTAGATGGGAAGGGGGAAAGGGTGCTCAAAGTGACCATGGAAATTAAAACGTGATGCTTCTGAGATGAGGGCAAAAAGTGGCGAGCCCATTGTCAACCTCAATTTCCTGCTTAAAAACCAGAATCTGTTTGTGTGTTTTTCCAAATACTGAACAGGGTGTGGATATCTGTATTTGTGCATTTCCTTCGTGGAATCTGTCAGAATTGATTGCTGATCTCTCATTCCCCCCTGACTATTTTTAGTCCATGATAAATAAAGAATTTGAATTGTGAATCTGGCACTGATGAGAAACTGAACCAGAAACAGCAGGAAGAGGCAGGACGAGGAACTTTACATCAGTTGGTGCACATGGAACTCAGGTCCCTCACCATCTGTAACACTGCTAATTTCTATGGGCTTTTTAAAATACGCTTCCACATGAGCTCTCAAAGCCCATAAAAGTGTGGCATGTAAAGTAAATTGTTTGTCACTTGCCGATGACCTGCCATATTTATTGTCAGGAGAAATGGACATTAGTTGGAAAAGCAGTTGTTAAAGGCCAAACAATTTTTAAAGATGGCAAAGATGTGTAAGGGTTTTCCTTTTCTAACAATGAGCCACCCCTTCAGACATCAAAAGACAAGATAATAAGACACTTCAAGCACAATTCAAGATTATATTCAACATCTAAAGGCTCATCTCTTGTCAGTTTGCATTTACTCTCCCAGGGATGGAACGCTTCTATCATCTTTCTGTCAAGGGGAGTCTGGCAGGAGGAGCAAGGGCTCTTATTTCACACACTTAGGGTTTTTTATCAAATAGCCCACACTCACTCTGATTCAGCCAAAATGGGGGGATAATTTGAAGAAGGTCATGCACAAGTACAAAAATCTCATATTGATTTGTGAGATTAGAAGGCATTAAAATTGCACGCTTATGCTAGTGGCTGACATGGTTTGTCCGTTTATTTGCTAATACACTTTTGTAGCCCAGAAAAAAAATGACTCAAAATTTAAAAATAGATGGCTGAAAGCTGAAATTGTTTTAATGTGGCCATATCTGAACATTTAACAAGTGGACATAAAAAATAATTTAATGCTTTTAACCTCACAATATTTGCAATTAGCTTATTTTTCAAGGAACACTTCATGCAATGTAAAAGCAAAATAGCATAACAGTGCCTACCACCAGGTGAAGTAGACACATATGTGAAATTATTTTTTAATACCTTAAAGATTGATTTCATATATTTAGTATCCAGATAAAAAGTGATGACATTTTCAATATAAATTTAATTATGAGGCTATTTTACAATGGTTATCAAGGTTTTTTTTAAACATTCAGCACTGTGAATTTATAATGTCATTACATTTATCATTTTATGCCATTCTTAGTATATATGCTTTTTTCTAGAGAGGGTACTAAAGAACAACCATGGGAGTTTCTATTATTACTCTTATTCTCTGTCAAGATTCATCACACTTGGTCTTTTGTTCTCTGAGAGTCACAGAGCTGTATAAAAAAGATTCCTTTTGTGGGGATATGTTTATAGAAGTTAAAGAACAAGATTTTTCTCTCAAAATAAAAGCAGTTGATGATAATAAAACCATGATATCCTGGGATCATTTCTCTACTGAATCTTTGAAATTACTTTTCCTAGGAATTTTCATCAACTCTGTCTCTACTTACATCTCCCCTCTTTGCTGAGAGTGTTTGGGAAGTGGCTTTCTTCTGAGCCATGCTGTCCCATCAAAATGAATGAAGTGCCATATGCACACACATGTGCAGTGTGGTGACTGCATGTGCTATAAACGGAAACTCAGTTTGTTTAATCTATTATATTGCTCTTCTAGATTACACTATACAGTTTATGCATTCAACACCCCACAGTGAATTTTTGATTCAACCAGCATGTGTTGATAGCCTTCTCTGTGTCAGGTCCTATGGTGAGTGCTGGAGATTGCATGGGGAATGCACCAGATAGTAGGGAACTCGTAGTTAACTGACATGGACAGGAGCCAAGAATGCAAAAAAAAATATATGGACAAGACAAGGTCCTCCTGTGCCCAAATAGCCCATCATCAGCATTCAATGCTAACACTGTATTTTACTTCATCATTTCCAGTACATCTTCAGGAAGTCTTGATCTTCAGAATTATGTATTGAGAAGTCATTGATTGGTTAGAATCTCAACATTTGTGGGAAAAGAAGATTATTCAAGAATTGCTGGTAAAGAAGGATGATTGTAATGTTTCCACCATTGGGTTTGAAGCATACATTGTAAAACACACATCATGGACTTTCATAAGTATTTCTCAGTCATGACCAAAGGGAGAATGAGCTTGAATTATCATTGACTTTCTGTTTTTCCTGCCTTGATTCTCCTTAAATTCTTATCTGTCTCCTCATTTAAAGCAGTGTTTTAGGTTCAGCTTGTACAGATTTTACTGTGGCTCTTCCACTTAGTAGCTGGCTCAAGGAAACCCATACATCCTTGTCTCTACTTCCCTTCTCTGAAGGGAAGGTTGGATGGTATGACCATAGAAATCAGTGCTGAGGGTGATACCAGGGGACACACAGAGCCCTGTGAAGTTCCTGGGATGTAAACAGCATATTTCATTAGGAGTTGATAATGGATTTGCCATCTTTAGGGAAAAATATTTTTATCATTAGCTACCAGAAAACAAATACTGAGGATCCTTGGAGCAAGCCACGGTGCTCTAGAGAGAAACACCATTTCTTAGGGATCTCTTGACAAAGTCGAGTTCTGAGGATCCTGTTCTACTGAAAGCAGCACTCGTTCATCTTCAGGTTTAAACATTAATCACTGTTTTCTTCTGAAACCCACTCATGAAAGGATTCAAACCTACCAATGGATACCAGCAGATTCTAGAGAGGGAGGAGAGTAGTTCATTGCCCGTACCTTGGAGAACTTATGGGTGAGGGTGGAAGGAGGAAGGAGGCAAAGTCATATATATGTGGAGATATCCCTGCCTTAAATTTAAAATGTGGAAGTACAGAATTCTGTCAAATAACAGAAATCTTAAAATATTGTTGGTGTTGAGAAGTGGTATGAAATTAGATGCCTAATGAAGGAAGCAAACACCTCAGTAGCTCATGGTTTGGTCCCATATTCTGGCAGTTGTCCCCCTTTGGGTGGACTTCTTCATGGTGGATCATATCCCCTCCATTTCTTTCCTTTGTCCCCTCCCCACCCCCAGTCCACTGAGCCCTCTCTTCTTTCCAAGTAGTCCTTCTATTTTGATGTCTCGTGATTTTTGTCCTACATTCTCTATGTCAAGATGTTGATGGCTCAATATTGTCAGGTCTTATGGAGGCAATGGCATTCCCTATGAGGTCATTAACTCACTGGTCTGGTTATGCCTGGAGGAGAGTGTTCCCCAGGACTCTTGTTCACACTGTGGCTCTGACTTTCTCCTCACTCCCTCTTCTGCAGTATTCCCTATCTTTTGAATGAATGGCATGATAGAAATGTCTCATTTAGTACTGACCACTCAAACACCACTTCTTCTCATCCCCTTGGCAAGTCTTAGGTCTCCCTGAAGCCTCCACCATCTGCAAAAAGAAGCTTCTCTAACCAAAAGTGAGAACTGCAATAATCAATGAGTACATACATAACCATTTAGAAGAAAATTTGATGGGTACATCATATCCATTTAGTCAAAGAATGATGGAAGTTTGGGCCTGTGATCTTCTAAGCCACTCTGTTTTCAATCCCCAGTGGATGCCCCAAATCCAATTAGAGAACAGTTGGTTATTTCCATAGCTGGCTTGCCGCTATTGCACTAGTGAGCACATCTTGCCTGGCTGGCCAGTTGTATAGCTTGCAGGATCCACTACTGTTTAATACTGTTGATGACTTTTGACCCCTGACAGCCTGCAAAGCACTTTTCAGCACTCTTGACAGTTTGCTACCAAGGAGGAGACTTCCAGCTCTGTATTTGGATGGTTGATGTTAATTAACTCAATTTAATTTTTCCAGAATTGTGCACATGTATCAAATGTCACATGTACCCTGTAGATATATACAACTATTATTTATCAATTAAAAATAAAATTTTAAACTTTGAAGCTTATCTTCACCTGAAATGTTAAAACAGGTTTATTCACGCTTGGGCTTTTTGTAAAGTGATTTCCTTGTGAATCTAGTAGTAATCTTATACTATCTTTTCAAGAGACGCTTTGACCTCATTCTTATGATCTTTCAGAGATGTATTTCTCCCTATCAGCTGTCATGCTTTTTAGAGAAAAATCTATAGAACATATATGGCAGGGCATTATTAGCCAACATTATTACTTAATTTCAATGAAGTGAAAGAGGCCAGATGTGAAGAATCATTTAATATAGGTGATTGTGCTCTGAGTCACTTAAGATAGACTTATTAAAATGTTAATTCTTTCAAAAATGACCACTTATTGGTATTCCCCAACCTGCCCTCCTCCCTCTCTTTGTGGTAAAATGTTTTGGCTATGCTTCTTGGTTTCCCTCACTGCAATGAATCTTGCTTTCCCTTGTGTTCCAACTATTCTCTCATTTTTCCCCACCTCTTTTGCAAGCTCTTTCAGTGTTTGCCTAATATTATAATGACCTGTGCATTTGTCTTTCTCTCTGGCTGGGTAACAAGACCCTAGAGGACAGATAATAGATCTTGCATATATTAAGTATCAGATAAATGTTTTTTGAATTGAGATGCTTCTGAATTGGATGTCTCTGGACATCATCCACACTTGGTGAATACTTACAGAATATTAAGGGAAGATAGACTGTACCCACAGGAGTCTACTATCCTACCTAGGGAGATAAGAAAGAATGTGTGTGTATATCACAAAATATTAATAACCAAACTATGATCAAGAAGTGATTGTTCACTTAGCCAACAAAATTTTTATTGAGCCCCTTGGAAAAGTGTTGTACTAGGTTTTGGGAATAAATGAGACAAAACTGATCCTGTTCTCATGAACTTAACACATGATAAGCAATGCAGATACTAAGTAATGTCTATCTGAAAATTTAATAATTTGGCATTGTAAGATGTGCTGTGAAAGATAAGAGCGAGATAGTGTAGGAATGATCATGGAAGAGAGGCATGACTCTTGGTGCTATCAGTGAGTGGACAGTGGGTGGGCAAGATATAGATATTGCTTTAACAAATTACTTCTCTCTCATTGGATACAACCTTGGTGAAATTATCATTTAATGTCCCATCTTTTTCTGAAGAGAGGTATGTGCCCTTAAGAAGATAATTGTGTACTCTCTCCTCAAAGGTTTCCTTGAGTCGACTAACACAATAACAGAAAAATTGCTAGAGCGTGTCTAGGTGGTGGTGCTCTAAGAGAATGCCCACTGAGTTTTGCTACCTTGATTCCTTGTAGAGACTTAATTACTATCTTTGCAGAGGGCTTGATCTCTAGCCTTTTTCTTGTCCTCAAGACTCCTCAAGGAAACACAACACTCACCCTCTTTTTAAGTAAAGCAGAGTGGATTTATATTACTTGTAACTGAGGATCCCAGTACTAGTTTGTTCATGATCTCCAGGAAAAAGCACGTTTCTAAAATTGATGTATCATAATTTGAGGAGAGTAGGAATTCAATTCCAGGTTGAACAAATGGCAAAGGAACAGTGAAAATTGGGATCAGCCACAATTTTCTCTAACAAGAAGTTAAAGTTCACACTCGAAAACTCCAAGTTACCAAATATTTCACCCGCCCCCAAAATTCATAATGTTTTATTAAGTAAGATTATGATTTTGTGTTAGACTAATTTCCTAGCTATCCTTGGTCAAGAGTGAGCCCTGTCACAGGTTATACAGGCCCAAGTCCTTCCTAGTATAAAAAGGGATTAGGGGAAGGCAGCGTTAGTGACCAATATTGAAACCTGATTTCTGAATTAATGAAGTTGAGAAAATAGGAGGGAAATGAGCAAAGTTGAAAAATTGCAGATCTGCCCCTCATTTCTCCTTAGGTCCATCCAGAGCACCCCCCCACCATCCCTGTGTCCTCTACTAATGCTATCCCAGAAGGGAGAGAGGGAAAGTGAAGGAGGGGAGTAAAATGACACTCTCTCTTTCTTTCTTTCTTTCTTTCTTTCTTTCTTTCTTTCTTTCTTTCTTTCTTTCTTTCTTTCTTTCTTTCTTTCTTTCTTTCTTTCTCTCTTTCTCTCTCTCTCTCTCTCTCACACACACACACACATACACACAAAGAGAGAGGGGGGAAGGGTATCAGCAAATCCATAGACAAGTTTCAAAAACACTACAGTTAACTATTACTTCTGCACAACTATTTATTTTTCTCTCTAATGAATTAAGCTAAATAAGTGCATTTGGGAAGCAACATCCTCTTATTAGTGCAAGTGTCAGAATGAACTTGGATATGTTGTTTGAGGCAAGGTTAATGGGGTGATGTCTACAACATTTAATAAGAATAGCTTAATATTTTCTGGATAGTTGTGTGTTTAGTTCTGATCAAGGTGACCTTTCTTTCATCATTTTTATTTTCCTCAGAGTGATGAGGAATATAGCTTAGATTTTTGGAAACCGAGTCTACTCAGTAACAATGAAACAAAATGAAAGTAGTCTCATGTTAGGGAGTCAGACAGATGAAGGAAGAATCTAGAAGTCCACTATGTCCACACTTGTGACAGACCATCACTTATAGTAAGTGAAAAGAGATTTCCCAAACCTAACATATTAAGTCCAACATATTTCTCTTTTGTAATAACTGACAGAAATTTAAGTTATAATAAACCATTTCTGAGCCTTTATGTCTACCACTAGACAGCCTAAAGAAGAATGGGTTGATAAAAAGAAAGTTGGTATGTCTGAAGGTATTTCATGTAATTTTTGTATTTTATAGGAAAATCGTTTCCACCACAATTTTCTAAAAATATTTTAAATTAAATCTGATGACTATTTTACTTCAAACATTTTTCCTGGTTACATCTCAAAAACATCAGTCATCTTGAATTATGAAAATTGATTTCATTTTTTTAATGTTTCATGATTTCTAGGAAGAGGGGTTAACACGAGATAGAATGAGATTTTTGGGTTTTAGGCATAAGTGTGCAAGGTGCATTCAAGCTCTGTGGAGCAAAGTGACAGAAGTTTAATAAAAATTCACAATTAGCAGTGTTTTTCTAGGGATAGACTCAACAAATTAAAATTTGCCCAATTGCTATGAGTTATTCAAATAGAGGCCAGGCTAAGAGATTTTATTAACTGAAAAGGTCATGAACTATACTCGAAATCCTTTTCACTCTTATGAAATTATAGCCACTATCATTGTTGTTCCAATACCCTTGCAGCCCCCTACCCCTTCCCAGGGGATTACCTGAAAAGTCACAATGGACCTTTATTGGGCACCCACTTTCATGGCTAGTATTGCCAGGGAATGTGCCCGGAGAAAATGTTGAGGATGGTACCTGTAACCATTCTCTACAGGTCATGGTATATAAGCAGCACGAGATAGCAGTCTGCATCACTCTTCACTAAGACTCTTTCCTGAAATCTAATAGAAAATTTCGTGGAAAAACAGCCACTCAGGCATGTCTACAAGTCGAGGCTTTGGTAGTGGTGGTGATTGCTGAACATTTCAAATTCTCAGGATTGATAGAAACCTCACAAGGCAGATGTCTACCATGACTTACTATGGTAACACAGAGTTTAAAGAATTATGACCATTGCTTTTCTCCACTACTTAAAGCCATATAGTGGCTTCCTCATGAACTCAGAATACGTTTCATACTACCTCAAGAAGGATCCCATGGTTTAGATAACCTGCTGGCATAGCCAAACTACATTACTTTAAAACTATGTTGTGATAGAATGCTTTTGTAGCTTGCATTTTCATGTTTCGGTTGTTTATGGAAATTACATATGGTAAGCAATCCTCCCTTTTAACAACAATAGATCAAATGATTATGAAGTATCTTATATCAGTACAACATCATTTAATTAATTATTCCTTTTATTGGACAGATAGTTTCTTATTTAAAAAATATTTTCGTGTGTTTTATTCAAGAGAGATTGAGTATGGATGTGCCAGGGCCTCTTGCACCTGCAAACAAACTCCAAATGCAAGTGTCACTTTGTACATCTGGCTTTACACGATTACTGAGGAATCAAGCCCGGGCCTGTAGACTTTGCAAGCAAGTCTGTAATTGCTGAGTCATATTCCCAGCCCCAAGACTCCAATTTTATTACTGAACATTTTGTAGATAAAACGTTGCTTATATCCTTAGCCATTTCCTTAGAATACGTTAATAGAAGTAGAATTGCTAGGCCAATAGCTATGTGTATTTCAAAGTTCTTCAGGAAGGATATGAAAATGTGTATACACATAAGGGGTGTTCATCTTATTCCTTCTATATATCTGATTTGTGTGTGTATTTATGTATGTATGTATGTATGTATATATGTATTTTGGTGTGTATAGGTATGTCATACATATGGTGTGATGAGTATGTTTGTGAGCATATATAAGTATGTTGTGTGTATATATATACGTAGTATGTGTGTATATATGAGTATGTTTGTGTGCAACCAACTATGTACACATCTACCTTTGTTTTCTGAGCAGACTGGCTGACCTATGAACACTAGTAATTCTCTGCCTCCACCCAACACAGAACTGAAGTTTAACAGTCATTACAGTGTGCATGAATGAACCCTTCCTTTTAATTGCAGGGGATTAAACTCAGGCCCTCTCAGCTTGCTTGGTAAATGTTCAGGCCTTATTTCATCTTAAGAAATGTTTGGTCTAAGATAGTTTAGTGGGCATTAAATAGTATCTCTTTTATTTTGTTTTTGATTACTAACCAGACTTGAATAATCTTTTGTGATTTTTTTGCTACTGGCACTTTTTCTATGAATTGCCTAGTCTCTTATTTGGGAATCTTGTTTTATTGTTTTTTTAATATATACTCTTATATATTATATAATATATTACTCTTATATATAATATATAATATGTAATATAATATATATATAATATATACTCTTAATATAGAAGTACACTAATACTAAGTTTTCCAATATTTTATAAAGTTCAGTAGCCTGTAACAAGGACTAATAGAATCATTACCAAGCTGGAGAAATGGTTCAGTAGTTAAGGCACTTGCCTGCACTGTCTAATAACCTGTGTTCCGTTTCCAAGTCCCCACATAAAGCCAGATGCCCAAAGTGGCACATGCTTCTACAGTTCATTTGCAGAGTTTAGAGGCCCTGGAGTTCCCTTTCTCATTCTCTCTCTCTCTCTCCCCCTTCTCTTTGCAAATAAATAAATAAAATATTTTTTTAAAAATTCATTGCCAAAAGTATGATAGGGAATGTTTATTTTTAACATGAGTAGTTATCTAAAAAGCAATAACTTGTTTATACCAGTTTTCTAGTACTGGTGCTGAGGACTGAACTTGGGGTTTTATCACTGAGCTACACCTCCAGCCCAGGAGCTGTTTGCACCAGGCAGGTTCCTGAAAGAAAAAAAAGAGGGTAGATTCAAATTGAATAATTCTGGGAAAGTAAAAGAAGAGCATTATTGTCACAATCTTGGATAGAATGTAAGGAAACAGAACATAGTTGAAATCCCTTTATCAGCCTGCCCCATTGTCCTCCCGCCTCACCTGACTCATAGGGAAAGGACCACCTCTGCCGAGGGACACATCATCCCAGGACACCACAGGAAAGGACAAGGAATTTGGTTTCCCAGTTCTCTTCCTTTCCTCCACAGCAGAAGGAACCAAGGAGAAAGGAATGGCAAGAAATGCTCTGTAGACTGATCCTTGGGCACACTGAGCAAGGTGGGAAGGGGTAGAATACAATCTATATAAACAAATGGTGTCAGCCAATGGGATAGAAAGGGGGTTCTAGTATCGATTTTAAGTCCCTACTTTGCCACGCAACAGTTATTGCCTATGCGCTCCATCTGGAGCAGAAGGATGACCATGGTTCCCGCCTCCTGTGATTCTGCAGGGTGACCACAGGGTGAAAGCCATAGGTGTCCACAGTGTATATGCAGTTGGGGGAGGAGGAGAGAGTGTTTAAGGAAACTAGAATGTTTTCTTTCTCTTTTCCCCTTTCCTCCCCCATTTCATCCCTGGAGCTGGTTGAAACTCAGCTGAGCATCTGCAGTATAAATTATGAAGGGTCAACCTTGTTCTTTCCTCAGACCTCAGCCAGAGTGTTAATGGTAATGGCTCCCACCTCAGACCCAGGACTGCATGCCTCCCTGTGTGTAGATGACCTCTGAGCAGTGAAGTCGCTCTGGGTCCCTGTGCTGTGTCCTCAGAGACTGGACCATGCCCTTCAAGCACAGGCACATTCCAGCTGTGGTCCTTACATCTGGAGTTTTGCCAGAGATAACTCTGTATCTGCTTGGAGAAATTACAAAATAAAATCAATACATCCACCCCCAAGATACTCTTGTTGTTCTTACCCTAACCTTAGAAGATGAGTCTTTGGTCTCTACTTACGGACTTTTGTTTAAATGCTTGCTTTTTAGATAAAGATAAAATAAAATCATTAACCGGGTGAAATAAATATTGAAGGGATTTGTTTGCTTAGGATGAAATAACAAACATATATCTGGACTCTTCAAATTTTACATAGTAATTCATAACAAAGTATATCTCAGTTGGGAGCATTAATATGAATTTCCTAATCAAAAGTAGAAGAAAACTTCAAATAAATAATTATGAGAAAAATCACTTCTTGGTAATCTTTAATTGTCCCTCCATTGAATTTCCAATTTTGTTGTTAATTAATACCTTCTGAATTAAGTGAGAATAGTTCTGTATAAAATGATAAGCATTTTGCATGACTGACAGATACAGAATTGCCATATTTGTATTTGTCAGTATTAATCCAAGGTGTTGCTATTTAGCTTAAGATGGTATTTGGAAAGGAATAACTTCTGCCTGATGAATATTAGCGTAATGTGACTGCATGATTGTGCCTTCAATGAGGAATTCTTTCCATTTGCTTGATGAAGGTTTTAGTTTTTTTCTATGAAGTTAGTTCATGTATATGAATTTATAACATTTATAGGATGAATAGAAATATTCTTTTGTTTTTATAGAGTAATTTACACTGTATTTTACTGGCTTGAAATCCAAACTAGTTCTGAAGTTAGTGATTACAGAGTAGAAAATATACAGTATGTATGTAGTATTACTGATAAGGTTTTTGAATGACACATATAATTTGAATTAGTAATTACATAAGAGTCAATAGATCTTAAACCATAACCCCGCATCTACTTGTAAGGTACACTTTTTTTCTATATGATCAAGAATTTCATTAGCCAGTTTATAATTATATAAAGTATATTAAAAGCTAATAATGCAACTCATTTCATTGTGGCCAGGAAGCAGCAAAGAGGAAGAGAGAGAGGAAAGGAGGGAGGTAGGGAGGGAGGGAGGAAGAGAGAGAGAGCGCGAGAGAGAGAGAATATATTCCTCAAGGCCATACCAAAAGTGGTTACTACACATTACCTTCTGAAGATTCTACCACTTTCCTTCCAAATAGTCCCTTCAGAAGACATTTCAGATTCAAATCATGGCAGTTATGATATACTATGGTGAGACTTTTCTCAGATCTGTGTTCAAAAACACCATACTGATAACTTGAAATTGGCCATGGAGAATATTTACATGAAAGAAACTGGACACTGCTTCATTTACTGTTTTATAACTGTTTAACTTTGAGAAAGTAGTATAACAAGGTGATTAAAGTGCATAATGTTTGCAGTGTGTTCTATAAAAGTTTTATATTGATAGCACAAATAAATGAGAAAATAGTGTTCTAATATTCAGAAAATATATGACTCTTCAAGGAAGTCAATTATGTCTTTAGCAATTGAATTAAATTTCAATATACCCCTGTTACTTATCTTTCTTTTTTACTTGTTTACATAAATGGAAATTAACATGCAGCATTGAGTTAGAATGGTTGTCAATGGCATAAGTGGCTTTTTGCTGAACCAAATCATAAACAGATATTATTTAGAATACTACTATTGTTTATAGAATTATAAACAATAATGACACATTTTGCCAGAAGTAATGTCATAGTTTTATGTGTGCTGAACTAAGTAGTATTGTCTATGTCATTATTATTTGTAAACTACGTTTATACATATTGAGCCAATTTATACTAAATTATGTATGCATATATACATTTACATTTTCTCAGGGGGGTTATTCTTAAACATTTATTATCATACAATAGATTGGATGTTATTAATCCTCAAAATGTGTTTCTGGTATATTTGCCATGACATATCAATACTAGGTTTGTAAGTACTCACAAATGATGAATAAGTTTTGGTAAAAATTATTTTATGCAAGGGACATTGTGAATATATCCTTGTGGTGGTTTGAATTAAGTGTCCCCCATGAACTCATATGTTCTGAATGCTTGAGCCCCAGCTGCTGACAATTTGGGAGGAGGAGCCTTGCTGGAGGAGGTGTGTTGCTGGGGGTGAACCTTGAGGTTTTTTAGGCCCCAGGTACCAGTGTTTGACTCATTCTCTTGCTGCTGTTTCCACACTCTGTGGCAAAGGTGGTGTCCAGCCTCTGCTCATTCCATGTTTTCCCTGCCATCATGGAGCTTCCACTGAGAGTGTCAGCCAAAATAAACAACTTTCCTCCCATCAGCTGCAAAAATCCCTATTATCATGGTATCATTTTGACTCTAATACTAATATTTCTTTCTTTTTTAATATCTTTATTATGAATAAGTATATACATTGTATGAGCAAATCTTGTGAATGTGTCCCCATTTTTCTCCTGTCTGTCCCCTATCCACTGGGGTCCTTCCTTGGTGCTCATACTGGGTCTGTCCATAGGTGCTGTTCATAAACCCCTAATATATTTTTTCTAAAAAGAAAATATGAATTATTTTTAGTATTTTGATTTCTAGGTTTATATGGATAGAAAGATTAAAAATTTTGTTCATATTATGACAAATATGGTCTTTCTGCCCAGTTAGATAGGGTTTTTTGGTTAATACTTCTCTGCATAAGCAATGCAAAAAATGCTAAAATTATAGATATTACCTTCTGCATTGTAATCATATATATATATATATATATATATATATATATATATATATATCTTAGCTACAGTTACAGATGCAAATGTTTATGCAGATATATGCAGATGGGCCAAATGATACAATATAGTTCTAAAAGTGAAGAGAATTCAGTTTAGAAATAAAGAATAAAAAGCCAAACACATTCAGGAGACTGCCCTGAAAGATAAGGGATTCTCATTCAAGCCCAAGGATTAAATAATGAAGCAACACTTAGGAGGACACTGAAGGCATCTTTAAACAGTGGAGTTTTTCAATATTAGAGAGACACTAGATTTAATCTTGGAGGCTTCAGGGAAGTCACAGGGAGCTGGATTTGGCATAACGCAGGAAGAATTAGCTAATGGCTCCAGTTGTCCAAATTTGAAGATGCCCTACTGAGGCAATGGGGATTTTCTTCACCATTGATGTTAGACATGTTCAGGAAGAGCTGAGAGTTGTAGATTGGATTCAGATGACCTTTTCAGTATCCCTTCCTGTTCTATAGTTCTGTGAGCAGCAGACCTCCCACCTAAATGTTACTCAAGAGCAAGGGCAGCCCTTTGCAAGGAAAATACACCCACTTGAAAATGGCAAGACATTTGGATCACAAATGAAGAACTGAATGTAATCATCATTGAAAAACAAACAAGGCCATACACTATTGTTAATTGAATACATTCAGATACAATCCCCTTAGAACAAATAATCAAAAGTATTCTTGAACAAAAATGTTTCTTGAGGCTGGTCAGATGAAGGCACTTGCTTAAAAAGCTAGCTGACCAGAGTTCAATTCCCACGCCACCCCCATAAGCCCAATGTAAAAAAGGGGTATAAGCATCTGGCATTCTCTTGCAGGGTCACACACACACACTTGCAGATAGATAAAATAATAAAAAATGGTTTTAAAATTGTTTCTGTATGCTGTGGCAATACATAGCACAACCCCTTCTGATCCTGTTATGGGTAGACACTATATTGTTGTATGCATATACTATTGGCCCTAAATTGATCATGTAGTGCTTACTTGTCCACTCTTTATACAATATATTTATTTTTTAGACAAAAATAAGCAGAACAGACAGGAAGCATTCAAAAACAAGAAAGCCATTTTGGGGTGTGCCCATATGAAACTGGATAGAATGTGAGAATTGAGTGTTTTTTTTTTAAATTTTAAAAATACATTACCCTCTCCAGAGACCAATTATATCACCTAAATCAGTGTTTTACTTGAAAAAGTTCATAGATCAAATGAACCAAAATGAAGCTTGATTGGCAACCTGGAATATGAATTAGGCATGGCTGTGCAGCTATGTAATAACTGTGCTGCAAGGATTTGTGTTGATTAGCAATGCTAATCAGATTTCTGAAATTTCTGTTCCCCTGAGAAAAGACCCTGCCATGCAAAGCTATTATGGACTAGATATTTATATTTTAACCCCTCTGTTAACTATTCTTGATTTTATAAGGTAGTAAAAAAATTAAGTTTCATTCTTCCAGAGGAAAAAAATTCAAGCACCCACAAACTTCTGTGGGTATCCTAGCTTTATCCTTGAATTTTCTTGCATATAGATGACAAAGGAAACTATATAAAAAGAATATGGAAAACTTCTGAGATTCATTTTTCTCTTGAATGTAAAGTCAAGAATGGACCTATTGGTCCATCCCTATTTTGTGCAAATACATCACCAGATTTTGTAAAAGCCCAGGGAGAGAAAGTGGTCCTGTGTGTATGTGTATGTCATGCATACACATATAGATGCTTTAGGCATCGGGAATAGAAAAGACAGATCGCTGCATTCACAACCCTATGGCGAACACCAAATACCCCACTGAGGAGGCCCTTGGTGGAACGTGGGTGGAGGAGAGGATGACACCAGGGAACGGAATCAGCACGTGATTTGTTCATGCATCAACATTCATAACTCATAAAAAGTATAATGTAAAAAGAAAAGGGAGAAGTTCTAAAATTTGGTCCTTATTGGGGCCACCACCACAAAATAGTCTTCTGTGGGGCGGGAGGCAGCACAGAGGCTCCAGGCTGTCATGGACACCGCTGCTGATCTTTGGGGAAGCC
This sequence comes from Zapus hudsonius, assembly GCA_004024765.1. Taxonomy (NCBI): domain Eukaryota; kingdom Metazoa; phylum Chordata; class Mammalia; order Rodentia; family Dipodidae; genus Zapus; species Zapus hudsonius. The sequence goes on along the minus strand of PVHP010014222.1, from coordinate 5,762 downwards.
TCAGAGAAAAACCAAGCTCACGTATCTTCTTCAAATCAAAACAAAAAGAGTAGAGGATATGCAAGGAGAGGAAATAGTCGGATACACAGAATATGCTCTGTAACTTATGCAGAAGAAATGAGTTGAGAAAATGGGAGGTGAGAATCAGGAGTCTTCACATTCCAACCACTGACGCAGTGAACTCACAAAAGATCTAAGCTGTGCAGGGAAACTGTGATGTGGCTATATCTTCCCGTCACTTGGACTTTATTTTTTAAATTGAAAATTGGCTCTTTGGGAACTCAGCCTTAGAAATACTTCATCTGTGGCATCTATAAACCAGAAAATTGCTTAATTTCCACAAAATTAACCCTAGACCAAAAATACTATGTGGCCCACAGGGAGCTGCTTAAACAGGTTTGCTATTGTCACCTGCTTCCAGCAAGTACTGCTGATGGTCACAGGTGTTGATTAAAGGGGCCAAGGGTGGAAATGAGACATAATACATTGTATGAGGGAAATTCAAGTAAATGCCCTCTTTTGTTATTGTTGATGCTTTGTTTTAGTTTCTAGGGATAGGGTATCTATCCTCAGATAGCCTGGCTGAACTCAATAGGAGCTAGGATGCCCCTCAAAAATCATAATCCTCTCCTCTCTACAGCCCAGTGCTGTAATTATAGGCATGAGTCCCAACACCCAGGAGACCAAGCACACTTTTCAGATGTAGCGATCAGTGGTGTATCTCTTGATAAATGGCCTAGCCAGGCGTAAGGCAAAACTGGAGCCCATTAGGACGCTAGGCTATAAGGTTTATGAGAAAGAAGGAGTGGAAGGGAGTGTACTGTATCAACCAAGTGTATATTGACTATAGTGTATGGAAAGACACATGGAAAATGTCCAGATTACACGTATTAAAAATATTTCAAAGGAAGCTTTTTGTTAATGTTTGGTCAAGTGGTGGTGACGGTGGCCGTGATTATCATATTTCAACCAATAGTAAAAACCTAATCCACACGACAATACTTTATTCATTTCTGCAGTGGGTCAGACTGCTTATTTGCCTCTAGGATTTCAGCATTTACCCATCATAAGTCAGTGGATAGGTGAGTCTCCAAACCTCTTCAGGCAGATATTATTCTGAGACAAACTTTCTGTATTCCCCTGCCTTTCAAAAGCCCTAAGCAATATTCACATCCTTTAAAAGAAAGAAGGTCAAATGTAGGAAGCAAATATAGATAAACAATAGCCTTCACATGGAAATCAGCACTTCAAGTTAAAAAAATGATGGGTTTTTCTGGAAAAAGCAACAGGATTAAAAGCAAGGAATTTTATTTTAGACGTTGTCATTGATAAGATGTTGAATGACAGTTTTGATACCACAAAAATAAGTTGGAAGACCTTATGCCTTTAATGTTTAATATTTAAAATATTTTTTATTTCCTTTAAAAATTTTTGATATTGTGGTTATTTTTGTCTCTTCCCCCTAAACTGACTTCCTCTGCCCATGGGTGTCCCCTTTCTACTTTCACACCTCCTGCATTCTAAAACCCTCTTATTTCGAACCCTCTATGGCCTCCATTCTAGTTTTATGATCTACGTGTGCACACACACACATGCACACACACATGCACACATGCACACACATGCGTACATATGCACATATCTATAAAAATTAAAATCTAGGATTCACATATGAGAGAAATTATGCTTAGTAATAATTTCATGCTGTGATGAGTTGTGGAGGTGTAATTTCATAAAAGATATGTATGAATTATTTACATATGTGAGGAGAGTACATTTGAAAATGTGTAAGTAGCTAGATGCATGTGCATATGAATTGTCTATGTATTATTTTGGTTTGTACAAGTATACTCATTTGGGAAATAAAACTATAGATCAACAGTTACACACACACACACACACACACACACACACACACACACACACAGATACCCAAGAAGTTCCCAGTTGTGAAATGCAAAAGCTCTCCTCCTAAAACCAGACAGGCTTGGAAAGAAAGTTTGTGAGGTCACATTTAGTAGAGCAGAACTGTAAACTATTGGCTGGTGCTCATTAACATATAGCCATGGAGGAGAGGACTAGAGTCTAGCCAGGCTCTCTGGGCCTCTGACCATGTTTCTCTGCTCTTTCAGGTACTATGTGGGGGGGGGGGTGTCACAAGGTGTGGTATACAAACCCATCTCCTTAAACACTGATGTATTCTCATCCTCAGGGGAATCTCTGCCTCCTAAAAATTTTTGGTAGTCACCTTCAACTGACCTCTTTCATTCTTCTGCTTCTTGTTTGCAGGGACACAGGGCTCTAAGCATAGCTACTCTTTCTGTACACAGAACCTGCTATTTTGCCTCCCACAGTGAATGTCACAGCTTTGAAAGAAAGATTAGGATTTCCCAAAACTTCTTCAGAAAGTTCCATAGAAATCTTGGAAATAAATGAAACTTTCCTAGGTTTACTTAGCTCTAATTTCAGACTTGGGCTCATGTGTTGTTGTGGGGACAAAGGTAGGAATTGATCAACTCATGCTGTTGATAAAGGCCTGATTATTTATTTGTTTATTATTTTCTTTTTTATATAGAATCTCACTATGCACTCCACGCTGGCCTCAAATTCATGATCCTCATACCTCAGCCCTAGTGTTTGGCTGGCAGACTTCACCCTGCCTTGCTAGAGGCTGCCGTTTTAACAGAAGGATTATAATAGTTGGAAAAGGTAAAATGAGATTTAAAATATATATATATATATATATATATGTGTGTGTGTGTGTGTGTGTGTATATATATATATATATATATATATATATATATGATTTCTTTGTATACACTGTAGGATTCCTGAATTATAGGATTGTTATTTGTTTATTGAGCAGATTCATCTTTGAATGTGTATTGTCCTGGTTAGGTGGGTTGGCTCACAGGTGGGGAACGCTTTCATAATCCCACACTGGATTTGGGTGAAGTTCACTTGGTAGATATGCATCTTCATCTGGTCTTTTAGACTTCCCAGACTCAGAGCCAGCCACAGTCAAAATTGTAAAGCTAGCTATCATTATAATGATCCTAATCATTAACTATCATTTGCTACATAATGCCATGCATAGTCAAGCCCTTCGCTAAGCACTTTGCATATGTAACCTCATTTAATCCTCACAGTCCTTTGAAGCAGATCTCATCATCCCTGCTTGCAGATGAAGCGAAGAGCCAAGAACAGGAAAATGAGTGTTTGGTGCCTCCATTCTCCTTCCCGCTTTCCTTTTCTCTTCTCTGTGATATTACTTTCTCTTGTGACCACCATAGCTCTCCTGATGATCTAAATTCCGGGTCTTATTATCTTGAGCAGAGACTTAAGCATTAGGAAGAGAAACTCTTGAGGAACAAAAATCTAAAACTAGAAATAGAGGGAATAAGTCAGACAGGTATTTAGAAAATTTAAGGATGAATGAGAAACCTGTCCCAACTTCTGTAAAAATGACGTTAGGTAGTGGCTACCATCTTTATATGTTAGCCTAGATGAGCTCCTCTTTTTCCATGAATTATGAGCAGGCTCATGTCTAGTTACATATCAGTTTTGTACATTGAAAGATAGGTGTATTTTAAGAGAATTCAACAAGTAGTTAGAAAATCCCTTAATAGCAAATGAATTCTAGTTTGTGTGTTAAACAGTAAATCATTATGAAATAAATCTACCTGACTTCATAGTTTGGACATAGGGCATGGGGTAAAGGAAAGTAAACATAACAAGGCAGTCAAAACTTGAGTAGTAACAGATTTTTTTTTCCTGAAAACTAATTACCTTACTGATCCCATCTAGGGCTAGGAAACAACAACAACAACAACAACAACAACAACAAAAAAAAAAAAACTAACAAACTAAAACCAAAAACACTACATTAATTAGACTTTGAGTTTAATGTAGGTGATTTAAACATGTACATTTCTGAAACATGTACATTACTGAAATCCACTAAACATGGGCATAAAGGAATTTAAAAATCATAAACCTATGAGGACATAAGGAAGCCGGGCGTGGTGGTGCACGTCTTTAATGCCAGCACTCGGGAGGCAGAGGTAGGAGGATCGCTGTGAGTTCAGGCCACCCTGAGACTACAGAGTGAATTCCAGGTCAGCCTGGGCTAGAGGGAGACCCTACCTTCAAAAACCAAAAAAAAAAGGGGGAGAGACATAAGGAAATGACCCTGAATAAGATATATCGCCAAACTTTTGGAAGAAGGGAAAGGAACTGAGTTAGCAGAGTAGAGAGAGGCAAGCCCTTGCTGCCTTTCAGAATCAGCAAGAGGGAACCCAACCTCACACTGATAGAGCTTCCTGGCCCTGTGCCTGGTCCTTGTACACAGGAAGAGCCAGGATGAAGCAGGAAGCCAAAGGATTCGTCAAAAACCGATAAACAGCAGCTTGTGTCCCACTTTTCTCGCTTCTGTAATCAATGAAAGACAGAAGTCTTATTTTCTGGGGAAAGCAAGGAGGATGCTGCCTCAGGTACACTCAGCCTAGCAAGGAGAAAACCCAAAGGCCTGAAAGCAAGGGTTCTGAGCAGGAATTAGACATACAAATTTGTTACCTCAGTTCCCTTCCTGTACTTAACTACAACTGACAGTCATCCATACACAATTGGGACTTCACCTCTCCTCTTTAGCAGAAGATTACAGGATTGTTCTCTGAAAAAAGGGCTAGTTCACTTGACAAGACTCATAGGTATTGGGGCTAAGCGTTCTGCAGAAAGATTACCTTTTTTTTTTTCAGCCTAATAAATTGTTAAGTTAATAAATTCTGCCAACGAGAGAATGTCCAATGAGTTTTTTTTTAACTTCTGTTCTTTTAAATAATAACTGGTGTTTAAGGGGTTCAGGTTTTGAGTAAAGCTTTAAATATGAAAGATAAATAATAAAGGAATATGGCTGAGAGGAGGAACTATGAAAAAAATAGAAGCATATAGCACAATACAACTTGGAGAAAATAATCAGATCCACAACCTAAGATAGTTCAATTAATTAAGAAACTAGAAAAATAATCTGTGAAGAAATAGAAACATGTCTTAGGGCTAGAGTTGTAACTCAGAAGTAGAGCATTTTCCTAGCATGTTTAGGGTCCTATGTTTGATACCCTATCCCACCTCAAATAAAGTGTTCTTGGGTTTTGGAGACATGATGGTGAACAGTAATTTCAGTAGAATATTACAAAGAGAAATCCAGTTATTTTCAAGCAATGCCAGGAGATTGTACATAGAACAGAAAACTGAACCAGGGTTAAGCCAGGAAACTCACCACTTGCTGAATTAACTACAGTGTCCGAAAAACAGACAAAAAGGAAAAGAAGAAATTTTCAATGGAATAATATGAAAACTGTTTCTCACAACTGAACATCCAGACCAAAAAGACCCATTAAGTACCACATACACAGTAACTGGGAAGACAAAAACCACAAGATCAATCACTGGAACACACTAAATGATTTTGTAAACAACTGACAAGTATGTGTTACGAATTGAGGTGGCATCTTTCAGCAGTCACCCCGAAGTTGGACGATCGTGGAGCAATGATGCCAAGTCCAAGTCTAGCCCTGTCCTGCACAAAGCACGTGACAACACTCACTCATGCTCAACATTCAAACATGGAATTTCCTTTACACTAAAAGATAAACCATGAAGGAAGACTTGGGAGATATAAAAGGAGGTGTGATATGAGATAAGAGGAAGGAACTCCCAGCAGCATGGGGGAAACCCAGACTGGAGAGCAGCCAGTTCTGTTT
>PVHP010014221.1:0-39656 GCA_004024765.1 Zapus hudsonius | reverse complement strand
TGGTGGTGGTGATGGTGGTGATGGTGATGATGATGGTGGTGGTGGTGGTGGTGGTAGTTCTAATGAGGGTAAGGAGCTGGCACACAGTAACATTATGTGAGTGTCTGTTGCATTAAACAAAACTGTGCCCGGAACATCAGAGAGCTGACGTGTTAGTGATATAAATTCCTTCAAGGAGGAATTGCCTATGAAACTTGAAGTAGGAAATGAATCTGCAGAGTCGGCCAGCAGATAATGGCAAGAGAAGGGGTCTGTGGGTGTGGTGGAGAGGGGCGTGGAGAATGCTGCTCATCCCTGCGAAGCGGCCATTGCACTCCTGACCCTCGGCAGCTCTGGCTATCTGCACCAGACCTGCACAGTATTTGGCCATCAGCATTTCAACGTGGGTGACAAAGGAGGATCAGCACACAGATGAACAAATTGAAAAACCCAACATCAAAGTAGAAGAGGGACTGACGAGAAAGGATGTCCACGGAGGGAGGTGGGGGAGGGGAGACCACCAGAGGTAACTGGAGGAGATTAAATGCAGGTTTGAAAACTGTCGATAAAAAGTGAAAAAGATTGTCCCTTCTCATTATAGTAGACGAACAAAATGTGGCACAGACAAAATTAATTAATATCATATAGAGTTATGTTTTCACTATGATAATACAATGGATCTTTCTAGAACCCCTATGAAGTGTCTGAGACTCCCAATATAGGAGTACTGAACCTTTGAAAATATTCATGGCATTTCTTTATTGTTTCTTCTGCTTTTATCCTTAAAAATGTGTTCTCCTGATTGGGTTTGAATGAGCTTCTGTGGGTGGTCAGGAAGCATCTAATGAGATCTTAGTGGTCTTGGATAAAATGAACTCACTAGAGCATGTCTGATGAAGGAACCATATAACAACCGGCCAGTGGCACTGAAAGTGGTCTTTATCTTTTATTTTACCCCAATGCCTGGAAGAAGGCCGCGAGCAAGGGAGGTAGAACCCAGAAGCAAAGGCGGGAAGGTTCTTCTCTGTGGTTTCTGTTATTGCATTTTGCCTTTCCATCTGTGTGTGTGTGTGTGTGTGTGTGTGTGTGTGTGTGTGTGTGTGTGCACTTGTGTGGGTGTGTGTGCAGCAGCCAGAGGTCAATGTTTGGTTTTCTTCTCCAGTAGGTGTCCACCTGATTTTTTGAGGCAGGGTCTCTCACTAACCCTAAAGCTGACTGATTGGCTAGTGAGTACGCCTTAGGGCTCCTCTGTCTCCGCCTCCTCAGTGCTGGGATTATGGGTGTGGCCACCCACTGCCCCATGGTTCTCCTCTTGTGTGTGTGTGAAGGGGGTATATATATAGTGTGTGTGTGTGCATGTTGTAGGATGTATGTATGTGCACGTGCAGATGTGCATCCCCCACGCATGTGCCTGAAGAGACCAAAGGAGAACATCAGTGTACTTCTCTTATTGCTCATCCGCTTATTTCCTTGAGACGGGCTCTCTCCCTCAACTAGAGGCTGCTGAAGTCTCCCCATTCCTCCCCTCAGGAATTACAGAGGTGCATGGCCACACCCAGGTTTTTTGTGGGTTCTGGGGAGTCGAATTTGGCAGTCTCTAACCCGAGAGGCCCTCATGTTTAAAAAGCAAGCACTCAACTACTGAGCCATTTCCGCAGCCTGGTCCTTCACTCTACAAAAATATTGTTTATTTATTTGTTTGTTTGTTCATTTATTTATGAGGAGAGAGAGATGCTGCAAACCAACTCTAGATGCATGTGAACTGCAGGTGCATGTGACATGCCACTTTGCACATCTGGCTTTACGTGAATACTGCAGAATTGAACCTGGGCCAGGAGGCTTTGCAAGCAAGTGCCATCTTCACAGCCTGGTCCCTCACTTTTAATGCTCTAGAAGCATCCCAAAGAAGTATTCTTTCCTACTCTCCACTTGACTGACTTGGTCTATCTCTGGGCTTCTAGACAGCTGTCATCAGGAATAGTGTGATGCCTCTCTAGCCTTGCCTGACTCTGTAAGGCACAGTGCTGTGCTCCATTAGCAATGCCTGTCACTGACAGAGGTGATGACGGCAGGAACACGGTCTGTACATTTTATTTTGACATCCTGCTCTAAATCCTCTGCTTAACCGTGAGGCAGGATTGGAACGGTTCCAGTTGTGAGAGTTAGGCGTATTTCTAAAACTCCCACAGCCTTGCTCTTTATCTTTAAAGTGAGAGACAACGGTAATAGCTAACATGTACCAGGACTGTTGTTAAGTTTCTTGGGGGGGGCAGCTACTGTGAGCCCTTCCTCCCTGTGAAGGAGAGGCTCCCCGTGACTCATTTTCTTGGTTCTGCTCCTCTTAGGACTAGAGCTGGGACCCTGTGCACATGGAAAGCATTCTGTCCTTGTTAACAGTTTTGCTTTTATTTCTGGGTTACAAGGACTTCTGGAGACTAAGAATGTGGAGAGGAAACAGACAGGAAATGGGATCGTGGACCCTGCTGTGGTCCTCAGATGTCATAGTCTGCTTAATTCTTGTGTCCCTTTGGAAAAAGGCTATTAACAAATCTACAAGCAGATCTCCTCAAGCCACACTTCCTGTCTGCATGGTCTCAGACAGTTTATACTTCTGTGCAGTTGTCTCTACTTACCCTCAAAACGAAGGGACCTTTGCTTCTGTGAGGGAACCTTGTTTGATTCAAGACCCTTGAACTTTATTAGGCTTGGTAAAAGAGCATGCTGGCCCAGCTCTTTCAGCTCCACGCTGCAGGTTCTAGCACAAGCCCAGTGGTTCTCAAGGTGTGGACCCAGGATCATGGCATCAGCCTCACCTGGGAGCCTTTTAGACATGAAGACCCTCTGGGTCCACTTCAGACCCCTGTAGCAGCTGCCTTCTCCTTGCAGAGACAAAACACTGACCAGAAGCAGTTTATGGAAGAAAAGGGTTCATTACAGGCTTACAGTTTCATCATGGTGGAGAAAGCATGGCAGGAGCAGGAAGCTGGTTCACATCTTCTCACAGCGGCAGAGAGAAAGTAGACAGAGTGGGCCACTAGCACTGGCAAGGACGGGGCTGGATCCGAAAGTCCCAAGGGACCCATTGGTAGTGATGTAAATCCTCCCAAAGGCTCCTGGGTGGATCGAGTAGGAGGCTTACTCACAAACACATGCGGCTATGGGGTTCACCATACCCCCAAATCAGAAATTCTGAAGGTGGGCTTCATGTTGTAACTAGCCCTCCAAGGGTCTCTCAGGAATACTATGAGAACCATTGTACTAGTTGAACCTTTTCCAGAGGAAAAGTTGAAGTGAATTCAGATAATCCAAATGAAACTGAGGCTGAGTGATTCATTATCCCAGCTGGGACATGTGAGACATTTGTCATGAAAGGTTTAGAAAATGTGAACAGAAGAGAAAGAGTAGTTTTAGTAAACTTAAGAGTATTCTAGGAGGCGGACAGATGGCTCAGCAGTTAAGGCCCTTGCCTGCAAAGCCTAACGACCTGGGTTCAATCCCCCTAGTACCTATGTAAAGCCACACGCACAAGAGGCACGTACATCTGGAGTTTGTTTGCAGTGGCTAAAGGCTCTGTCATGCCCTTTCTCTTTCTCTCTCTCTCTCTGTCTCCTTGCAAATTGTGGTGGTTTCATCCAGGTGTCCCCCACAAACAAATGTGTTCTGAATGCTCAATCCCCAGTTGATGGCAGTTTGGGTATTAGAACCTTGCTGGAGCTGTGTTGTTGGGGGTGGGCTTATGGGGCTTATAAACCAGCTTCCCCTTGCTAGTGTTTGGCACACCCTCCTGCTGATGTTGTCCACCTGATGTTGGCCAGGAGGTGATGTTCACCCCTCTGCTTATGCCATCATTTTTCCTGCCATCATGGAGCCTCTCACCTTTGTCCATAAGCCAAAATAAATCCATTCCTCCCATCAGCTGCCTTTGGTCGGGTTCTTTATTGCAGTAATGAGAAAGCTGACTACAACACAAATGAATAAAATAGGCGGAAAGATTGTAAGAGACATGGTGGGGAAGAATATCCAGAGACATTGTCCCCTCAGTAACAACATGCAAAGGGGGGTGGAACGGGGTTGACTCCTAGGCTATTCACAACCCCTACCCCATGGACTGATCCAGAATGCCCATGGAGGAGGATATCCAACTAACCGGGGACAGGGAAGAGAGAAATAGGGGAACTGGAGACATCAACACATTTTTCCCTTATTAAGTGTATCTAATTATGGATAATAAAAAAATCTCCTTTCCAAGTATTTTGTTGGGATGATTGTGTTATTTTTTGGAAGGTGCTGGGGATTGAACCCAGAAAAAAATTTAAAAAATATTAATGAAAGAGTATTCTAAGAAAGGGTCATAACAATGTGGGTGCTTTAGGAGAATATTAGCCAGAATGTCTGCCAAAAGCAATTTAGGAAGGAGGGAAGGGAAGAAAAGGGAAAAGTGGGCGTTGACTGGCAAGAGTGGCCATGAGTAATAGGGGAGAGAGTCTAAGCCTGTGAATAATTGATCAGTCTGACAGTCCCTGGTCCCAGTCATTGGTTCCTTCCCTCACTGAGCTGTTGACCAAAGTGACCCATGAGGTCCCAAAAACAAGACAGAATTCTGTCAAAGCTCTTAAATGCCCTCCCCAGGCCTGAGGCAAAACCCTGTTGCTGAAGAAACCACAGAATGCCATCGATTAGCTTCAAGAGACCCTTCGAGGTCTGGAATGGTAACCAGCCCCCAGATGCCAGTTAGTGTAGTGCTGGAAGGCACTGAATAAGCTGCCAGGGGAAGCTGGTCAATGGCAACTGGGGCAAACAAAGACCATGGGCATGAAACACAGTCTGCTGCCGAGAGTAGGCTGACCACACCTCCTACTGGGAGAGAACAGTGAACCAAGAAATGAGCACTTGTGCGATGGAGGAGCCTAAGCCTGGGGGAGGCAATCAACAGCTTTTAAATTTGGCCAAATATTCCACTTAGTGAGGGGGACCTCTTAACTGGAACTGGGGACTTAGGGCGATATGCACTGGAACCCGGACTCTTGGGCCCCCAAGGAGAGATGCACTAAGTGAGCAATTGACGGAGAGGCTACTAAAAATAGAATCTAGGTAATCCAGAAATATGTATCTCTCTTAACCTAGACTGATCTCACTCTCCGATGGAGATTGTGTTTGTATCTTTCAGAATGCAGCGAGAGAGCTGTGGCCCATTGAACCCTACCAACGGACCACAGGCCGATAGCTGAGATTCTGGCAAGAGATGAGCCGCCAAGACATACCATGGAGGATCCATATGAAACCCCGCAGAGAATGATGGGATGAACAAGGGACCCACAGCCACAACCATTCAGTCAACACAGGATAAGCCAGTGAGACAGACACCAACGATTTTTGGCACAAAGACCCCTAAATTCTCAACAATAAAGCTGCCTTTATACTCACCCACCATGACTCAGGGAACTGAGCGGAAGAGGGGAATGAAAGATTGTGAGAGCCATGGTGGGGGAGGCATGGCACCCCTCAGTAACAACATACTAGGGCCAGGAGAACCAGGCTGACTACTAGGCTATCCATGGTCCCCTGCCCCAAGGACTGATCCAGACTGCCCACGGAGGAAGATATCCAGCTGATTGGGGATGGGGAAGAGGGGCATTGGGAACCTGGGGATAACAACTCATTGTTTGCCCATTAAATAATGTAACTCATTATGGACAATGAAAAAAGATTTTTATTTATTTATTTGCAAGCAGAGAGAGACAGGAAAGAGATACACACAGAGACAGAGAGAATGGGTGCACCAGGGCCTCCAACTCCTGCAAATGAACTCCAGATACATGTGCCACATTGTGCATGTGGCTTTACATGGGTCCTGGGGAATTGAACCAGGGTTGTTAGGCTTTGCAGGCAAGCACCTTAACCACTGAGCAATCTCTCCAGCCCCATTTGTGTCCTTTTTATTTGCTTCTCTTATATTACTGCTATGACTTTCATTTCTATATTAAATAAGAGTGGAGAAAGTGGATAGCATTGTCTTGTTCCTAATTTCAGTGAAAATGCTTCTAGTTTTCACTTATTTAGTATAATGTTGGTTACTGAGATTTTCTTCCATTAAGTGTATATGTTTGCTATAGGTATGTCATATATAGCCTCTCATACAGAGATATGTTCCTTCTACTACAGTTTCTTCAGAAATTTTTTAAAAAGTGTTTTTATGGGCTGGAGAGATGGCTCAGTGGTTAAGGCACTTGCCTCCAGTGCCTAAGGCCCTGGGTTCAATTCCCCAGGACCCACATAAGCCAGACCCACAAGGTGGTGGCTCTGGTGTTCTCTCTCTCTCTCTCTCTCTCTCTCTCTCTCTCTCTCTCTCTCTCTCCTTGAAAATGAATAAATAAAATATTAAAAAGAAAGAACACATGGCTAAGTTGTCTCTGATGTAGGTTATCTTCACAAACAAAAATTTTTTAAAAAGTGTTTTTATTTCTTCATATGTGTCTGTGCATATATGGGCATACCAGGGACTCTTGCTGCTTCAAATAAATACCAGATGCTTGTTCCACTTTTTGCATCTGACTTTAGATGGTACTAGGGAATAGAACGAGGACCAGCAGACATGGCAAACAAGCTCCTTTAGCTGAAGGGATGTTGGAGTATCGTCAAGAGCCTTTTTTGCATCTATTTAGATGAACATGTGATTTATATCCTTTCGTCCATTTATATACTATATGACATCTATTTATTTGCATATGTTGAACCATCCTTGAATCTCTGGAATAAAGCCAGGTTGTTCACAGTGAATGATATTTTGATGTGTTCTTGAATTCAAATCCAAAGGATTTTGTTGAAGATTTTTGCAATTAAGTTCATCAGAGGGATTGGTATATAATTGTATTTGGTTTTGTCTTTCTCTGCTCTTGGTATCAGGAAATTACTGGATTCATAATAGACTTTGGTCATGTTATAGCCACTGGCTATCTAGCTCATGTTTTGGCAATGACCCCACACCCATGTTCATGTAAGCAATCTGAATTAAACTCACTAGGTTACCCCACTCCCAAAGAGACAGTAAAGTAGATATGGGCCTAGATGAGAAGAGGAAGATGTTTAGCAGGAATGGGAGGGGAATAAGAGATGGCAATGGGGGAGGGGCGAATATGATCAAAATACATAATATACATGTATGAAATTTAAAAAATTTTAAAAGTTCAATGTATTAGGCAGACTAAAAGATCAGCAATAATACTAATAGAACTGGAATAACTGTACCAATATTGTAATTGTAACAGTCACTGTCTCATGGCTGAGACAAACACTCCACAAGAAGCAGCTTATGGGAGGAAGGGTTCATTTTGGTTCACAGTTTCAAGGGGACATTTCATCATGGTGGAGCAAGCAGGGCATCCTGTCACAGCAGCAGACGGAAGCCATCTGAGTGAGCTAGCTACGAACACCCAGTGTGCTGGAATAAAAACCTCAAGGTCCGCCCTCAGTGACACACCTCCTCCAGCAAGGCTCCACCTCCTAAAGGCTCCACAACTTTCCCAAATTACCAATAGCTGGAGACCAAATATTCAAAACACATGAGGCCATGGGGACATTTCACAAACCACCACAAATATAATGAAAGAGAATGTGAAATCTCCAAATATTGTACTGTATGAGACATGTGATTTTTTTTTTTCCTCTTCTGTTACTAAGTCAAGAATTTCACCTTTTCACCTACAGGAAGCTCAGCTTCTCTTTGGAGCAAGAAGACAGCAGGTGCTTTCTCTTCCCAAAGGGCTGGGGCTGTCAGGACATAAGCCTGAAGCTCCTGCAGGCAATCAGGAGAGCAGAGCCCACCAGAGGGAAATTGGACCAAAACAGAGAGCAAAAGCTATGGCTTAGTGATATCCTTTGAAATTTTGAATTAAACTAGATCTGCAACAAACCTTATAGAGTTTTATGTGAAGGAAGAAAATACTCTGTGTTTCTGCTAGTAGGAGCTACTTTTCTGTTGCAAAACATGGTTCTAGTTAAGCAATAGGTGAGCGTCCATACTTGAAAGTAAACCAGATTTGTATAGGATTTTATAAAATATAATTTTACATTTAAAAATATCAAGAGACTTTCCTCCTCCTATTATCATTGCTATTTCTCCAATGGGACATTGGTAACCCACATTCATAGTGAACACAAGAAGACTATTTCTCTTGTGATATTTTTAAAAATATTTTTTATTTATAAGAGAGAGGAGAGAGAGAGAGAGAGAGAGAGAGAACACCAGTGAGCTTGGGCATGCCAGGACCTATTGCTGCTGCAAAGAACTTTACATGCACAACTTTGTGCATCTGGCTTTACATGGGCCCTGGGGAGTAAAAGCTGGGCCGGTGGGCTTTGCATCCCAGCACCTTTAAGCACAGAGCCACCTCCTCGGGTCCTGGGGTATCTTCTCTTCTTCACTCCTGCTCTCCAACTACCATTTGTTTTGCTGGGCATCGCCATCATCCCAGCTGGAACTGGAGTCCTTGTCACCGTCGTCTCTCACTGTCCCGCACAGTCATGACATCTTTGAATCCTGTCAGGTCTCCTTTGGAAATGTGTCCCCGCCCACCTGTACCTTCCAGCTTTCACTTCTTCCCCTGGTAAAATTCATTTTCCATACTGCTATCTTATAACCCAGTAGTATGTTACCTAGACCCACCACTACCATTTGTGGGGTCCAGAGAAGAGTCAAGATAGAAGTTTCCAGTCCATTGCCCAAGTCTTTGATTTCCCAGTCCATCCCTCATGCCGTTGAAAGGGTCTCACATATCTGCATGTGGACATCCAGGCCTGCGTTTCTAAGCTCTTTCAAACAGCCAGCTTCTGAGCTTAGAACACAGACATGGGGATGACTGCACAGCGTAGAAACCAGAAAAGCAGGTTTGGGGTTCTTGGAGCAGGGTCTTTTAGTTTCTGAACACCCATACTGGATTCTTTGAGTAGTGGGGACCACAGAGTCTAGGGAGACATACCCTTTTGATCCTGGGGGCCTCTACCTTGTGGGACATGAAGATTTCTAAGGGGGTTCAGAGCTGGATAGCCCTCATGTCTCAGGGTAGACTTCTGAGAGCCTCTGCTTTGGGGTAACGTGCTCAAGACCCACCCTGAAGCCCACTGAGGTACACATTGGCTTGGTGTACAAGGCATTTCACAACCTTTAGCCTATCTCCTCTTTTTCTCCCATGAACTTCCTAACTCAGAAGTTACTTATCTTTCTAGTTTGGCCCAAATTCCTATGTGGAATGAATTAGGCTCTGGTGCTTTGATGACTTTTAGCCTAAGTCTTGAATGCGCTTGACTATTATACATTAGCTGATATAAATGCATTGCTCTATTACGTGTTGTTTGTGCATCTGTTTCTCTTATAACTCCCTGAATTCTTTACTCAGGGAATAGCGCCCGACCCTTTCTTTGTAGGACGCAGTTCCTCACTCCCTCTTTCCTTGTCAAACCCCGGCTCTGCTCTGGGATGTGAGCAACCATTGCTTCTGCCCCTCTAGCTACAGCAGTTGGCAGCACGTGAGCCAATGAAGATTTTCCCCAGTAGTTTTTAGTCTGTACCTGTGTGGAGGAGATTTTCCCCTTGGGTGGTTGAGCTGGGGAGGTAGAACCTGGAGAGACCGGGGAAGGATTGAATGGGAAGAGAAACTGGACGTCACCCAGGGCTCTGGTTCATGACTGCGTGTGGACACATGCGAATCCAAAAATTCCTCTTTTCATGACAGCTACTTTAAGTTTGGATTTTATGATCTGTAACCCAAGAACCCTGTAAAGTTCTCTTCCCAGGAAGAAGTCAATATTCATTTTAGTAAAGTCCAGCGTAAATCCCAACACAGAACGGGCACTCAACAGCTTTATTGTTTGCAAGCAGATTATAAATCAGCTGAGTTGGTTTGCTGGGAACTACACTGGAAAATGAAGGCAGCCAGTGTGAAAAGGGGAGGGGCTTGATGCTTTGTGTGATTCAATGAGAGAAAAACAGAAAAACTCAAACAGACTAGAAAAGCATAAATTTGCTGCCAACTTGGCAAAGAGAACTATGGGAAGTGCATTTTTCCCTTTCTCCTCCTCCAATAGTATTTCTCTACTGTTAAAAAAAATACAATGTGGCTTTTTTATTAAAAATGGAAACTGGAGAGTTGTGGTTCCTTCTTTGAGCCCGGCTGTGGCTCACGGTCCCTCGAGGGGCTTCAGAAGCAGGGGAAGAAGTGAGGGTGTGGTGGACTCTACCAGCTCACAGGCAGACACATATCTGAATATGATACATGATGAGCTTGGGATGCTATAACAAAACACCATAGATGAGCAGCTTAGCTAGTTCTGGAGGCTGGAAGTTCAAGGTTAATGTGCCGCAGAGGTCACTCTGAGAGCGTATTTAATTTGACATGTTATTGTCCCTATGTTCAGTCATTCAAAAAAATGGAAGTCCGTCATCACAGTGCCAGAAAAAAAGGCAACCACATCTTCACCAAGTTGGTATGATTGGTTTAGGACTTTGTATTTTGCCAACTCTAGTAACTTTACCAAGCACAAGGTCAAGGTCATAATGAATAGCCTATTGTTTGGGAAAACCAAGTGTCCTGTACTCTTGGAGTGGAATGGACCCTTCGAGGTTGTCTGATCAAACTGCCGTCTTCCACCTAATCATTTCCATAATCGCCTTGAATTAATTTCTGAATTCCCTCTGACTCATTCATAAAGAGGGACCCAGATCTCTGCACAGCCCATTCCATCTATGGATTCTAGACAATTCTGTTTTATACTGGACTGAAAGCTGTTTTATAAAGCCTCCTGCCAAATATTCAAATGCCCTTACATTTACATCTGGAGAAATAAATCTAAATTCCTTTTGGAAGTCCTTCACATACTTGGGTAACTATGTCACTTCTCCAGGGACGTTTCCCAGGTCCTCTAGCAGTCCCTCGTGGACTATTAGGATTTTAGTCAATCTCCTTTTTTTTCTATTTTTATTACTCATTTTTACTTTTTGCTGACACTTTTCATACATACACATAATTATTTTGACGACAATCTCCTCATTATTTTTTGCATCCCCTCCCCATTCATTTTCTACTGAACTTTCTTTCCAACTAGTTCCTCTTCTATTTTGATATTATTATTATTATTATTGGTTTTTTAGGGTAGGGTCTCACTCTAGCCCAGGCTGTGTAGTAGTCTCAGGGTGGCCTCGAACTCTAGGTGATCCTCTTACCTGTGCCTCCAGGTACTGGGATTAAAGGTGTGCACCACCTGCCCAGCTCTTGATGTAATTCTTTTATTTTTGGACTCCCTCCATCATCCACAGCAACATGTTGATGATCCAATATTATGCAGGTCTTGTGCAGGTAACCACACTGTGAGTTCATGAATTCAGCTACCATTTTGTGTCTGGAAGTAAGGAGAGATGGCTCAGCAGTTAGCACACTTCCCACACAAGTATGAGGGCCTCAAGGAGCCTGAGATTGTCCAAGCTTGACTCTCCAGATCCCACATAAATAGCTGGGTGTGGCCACGCATGTGTGTAACCCCATCTGTAGCAGAACAGAGACCTGGGAATTACTGGAGCTTGCAGAAGAAATTAAAGGCAAGCCCTGGCATCAGCCAGACTTGGCTCAAGCAAGAATGGGCGTTAGAGGGATGGAGCAGGTGCCACAAGCAAGTGCACCCCGCTTTAGGCAAGCACATGGGGCACATTCATGTGCACACACCACACGCCATAGGCAAAAAGCATATGAGATTTCAATCTCCTTTACAGCAGATAGACAGCCGCAAAGAGTAAAGACGCACAGGCAGAGACAGCCAAGGAACTCGTCTCTGCTCAGCGCCCCCAAGTCATCTGTATCTCTTAGTCTTTCTCGACTTCAGGCTTGTCACTGTTACAAGATATCATCTCTGCATTCAGTTATTTAATTTGTAAGCGGGAGATAATGATAGATTTTTATGGGTAGGCTCACAGATTATAAAGGAATCCTTATAAAATAGCTACCATAATGCCTCGGACACAAGACTTATGTTTTTGTTGGTGTAGTTTTTATTGTTATATATTTTTTAAATATTTTAAGTTATTTATTTATTTAATTATTTGGAGAGAGACAGAGAGAGACAGAGAGAGAGAGAGAGAGAGAGAGAGAGAATGAATGTGCATGTGGACATGCCAGGGCCTCTAGCCACTGCAAATGAATTCTGAATGCTTGTGCCACTCTGCGCATCTGGCTTTTCATGGGTCCTGAGGAATTGAACCTGAACTGTCAGGCTTTACAAGCAAGCACTTTTAACCACAGAGCCATGTCTCCAGCCCAGTATCTGAATATGATATATGATGAGCTTGGGATGCTACAACAAAACTCCATAGATTGAGCGGCTTAGCTAGTTCTGGAGGCTGGAAGTTCAAGGTTAATGTGCCGCAGAGGTCACTCTGAGAGCGTGCCTCTCATTTTCTAGATGGAGACTATCTCGTTGTGGACATGTGGAGACAGAGAGGAGAAAACACAAATACACTGCGGGGAGTTTGTTGTAGGGTGTTTTTATAAATACACTAATTGTACTGGATCAGGACCTCACCTTTGTAGACCTTGTTGAATTTTAATTATTTTCTAGAGCTCTTCTGTTTGAATATAGTCAGATGTGAGGCTAGGATGTTGACATATAAATTGAGTGGGAACATAACTCAGTCCTTAACATACACTTTTATTTTCCAAATGTTTTTTAAACTATTTTTATTTATTTTCAAACAGTAAGAGAGGGAGAGAGAGAGAGAGAGAACATGGGCACACCAGGGCCTCTTGTCACTGCAAATGAACTCCAGATGCCTGCACCACTTTAGGTATCTAGCTTTACATGGGTACTGTGGAACTGAACCCAGGCTGTGAGGCTTTGCAAACAAGTGCCTTTAGCTGTTGAGCCATCTGCCCAGACCTATGTTTCCAAAGTTTTAGAGAAAGGCATACATCCCAGAGAAGGAGTCAGAATCCGTAAGGAGTTAACTCTGAGGTGAACACTGAACACTGAGGCAACACTGGCTTAGCTAAGCCTGAGGAGCAGCTAGGAGAGGACTGTGGGGCGCTGGCAGTTCACACAGAAGAGTTGGCACTTTCTCCTAAGGTCAGTGAGTGGGAAGACGGTGAGGGTCTGGAGTAGGAGGAAGTCTAGTGTGATTTGTGTTTTTTGAGAATCATTCTGTCTGCAGCTAGAATTAATTAGCTGGGAGGTACTTAATCTTGTGAAAACACACACATTAACAAGCTACCTCCAGAGGGGCACAAAACTCAAAGGATGGAATTTGAACTCAGGACTCCACGGTAGTTACATAGGTTTTCTAATCACTAGCATCGCCCTCTACCACCCTCCCCTACCGCCTTGCTATAATCTCTGATTTCCTCTGATTGTTGTGGGAGGGTGAATTTTGGGTGCTGTTACTAATTAGCAT
This sequence comes from Zapus hudsonius, assembly GCA_004024765.1. NCBI lineage: Eukaryota > Metazoa > Chordata > Mammalia > Rodentia > Dipodidae > Zapus > Zapus hudsonius. Next base: position 26,248 of record PVHP010014221.1, on the reverse strand, counting down.
CGTGTAAGATAAGCAGCAATTTTGTTGGAACATTTTAATAATAGTTATTTTCTCTTTTTGCCTGTATTTAAAAGTTCTAATTTAATGAATAAATTATCTTCAGAGATCTAAGTTATTTCTAGTTTTGTTGTTCCATCTGATATGTTAATTTCGTCAACAGATTTATTTTAATAATGAAGAAAAACTTAGGAAAAAAAACCCATGCACCTTGAAGTCTAAACCAACTTGCATATTAATAGTCTAAGTAAAACTGGAGACGTGAAGAAGGGTTTGCATGGGGAGAATGAATGATGAAATTCACAGGACATTTTTCATACCCAAGAGCGGGCACCCCTGACTCAGACATATGAACTTATTTTGAACATTTTTTCAGCCACTTGGGATGGGATCATTTTCACTTGAGTGACAAGCAGGGGTTAAACACAAGCAGCGGTGAACCTGGCTTTGGCTCCTGCATTTACTGGTTTTCTGTTGCATCTCAAGCCATTGGCCTTTCTGGATGTCAACTCTTCTTGGAAAACAAGGGAGCAACAATAGATCATGTTTGAGGTTGAGATAGGCATGTGACTATTCTGAGACCCATGCTCTGCACAAGGAATGTGGGTCCCTTGATTCTCTCAATCATATTCTTTTATAAAACCAGCCTTGGCAAACAGGGAACTCTTAGGGTATCACTGAGATGTGTCACACAGAGTCCAGATCCTCCCTGAGGCACTGGGATGGTGTGATGGTAAAAAAAAAGCCTAAGGGATTAACCAGTCAGACAATAAGTACACACTTGTGCAATAGTGGCAGGCAGTGTCTGCGGGTAACCAACTGTTCTCTGATTGGACATGAGGCTTGCTCATGTCTGGTACTGGAAACCAAGTCAGAATTCCATGGTCAGGAAAGCCAGACTTCAGAGAGAAGCTGTCACTGCTCTCGGGAGAAGAGGAGTAGACTTACACACCAAAAATTCTCTCAAATAACTATGCATACTCTTTTAACCCAAGCTGCTCTCACTCTTGATTGGAGAATCTGTTTTATTTTACAGATGGCAGAGAAAACGGAGGAGAGCCAAGATCCATCCATAAGACAGGGAGATAGTCCACTGCCCACCGTGAGACTTGCCACCTCTACCACATCTGCCAGGGCCCAGGAGAAATTGCAGGGGAAGAGGAGACATAAATACTGCTTCTACTACCAGTCTGACAACCAGCTCCAGGGTGATGGTGACAGACACAGCGATCAATCAAAATCCATCAAAGCAGAAATTCAGAGGCTACAAAGAACTCAACACTAAACCAGACTGCCAACAGGCCTGCGTGGCTCAGAGAACATAGCAGAAGAGGGGACAGAAAGATCACAAGAGCCACAGTATGGGTAGGAATATTCTGAGGCATGGTCCGTCCCCCCCACCCCCCCCCCCCCCGCCACTACCCCAGAGGGAATGACTGAGGCCTTCATGACCCCACAGTGAACACCATAACACCACTGAGGAGGACCCCCAGGATAATGGGAACTGGGTTGAGGGGATAAAAAAGTATAACCTGTTATATTATATATAAAATATTTTAAATGCCTAGGGGATTTTATATAGTCATAAATGCATGTATGTACATGTTAACTGAAAATAGAAGTGACTATTGTCTAGGCAAACAAAGGAGATTAATGAGAATGGGACAGTTGAGTAAAGGAAACGTAGGGAAGAATCAGGTGAGGGAAGATTATGCTCAACATATAGTGGTAAGAAAATTTAAAAAATAAAATAATTTTAGAAGAAATGAACATTGTACAACTTTAAAAAGTTTCTAGGGGATTGCTAAAGCATAGCTCTGGGTGTTTCTGTGAGAGAATTTCCAGAGATAATTCAATCTTGAGAGGTCTAACCTAATTCGCTGATGGATTCAAAACTTGAATAGATTAAGAATCTAGTGTGAGGGGTGCAATGGGGAGCATATATGGAGGAAGTAGGTCACTAGGGTGTGGTCTTAGGGGCTCTGTATCTTGTCCTGGCTCTGCTTCCTGTCCACCATGAGGTGAAGCAACTTTGCTGCCATGTATTCCTGTCATCATGATATTTTTCCCAAATACTGACTGAGCCTTCTAAAACCATGAGCCAAAATAAGCCTTCCTGTAAGTTGCTTTTCTCAGTACCCTCTCTCCTCCCACATGTAAGAAGGAGACCGATTGGGCTGAGGAGGATGAATTGTCGATATGATACAACTCAACAGCATCCCACCCAGAGATCATAGAAAGATCTGGCATCTGTTAACATGGTGTCTCATCTCAGTGAGTCAATGGGATGGATGTTCAATGTGAGAAAGCTCTCCTGGTAGCTGGTGGCGTTTGGACAAACCCAAACCCTCTTACAAAGCAAAGTTCTGCTTTCTTTCCCTTTTTCAAATTTGTTCCCAATAACTTGGTACACTCAGTTTGGCTGTGGTGGAGACAGCTGTTTCAAACAGAACTGAATCCAATTTCCATGACATTCTGTATGCATGCAGATCTTGGCATTCGGATGATGCGTGAGTGCAATTAATAAATGGCAGCATTATTTTGGAACACTTAGTGCATTATATTTTCAGGAAATGTAGTCTATCTAACCTTTAACAATTTATACTCTGCCTTCATTTTTACTTAGTCATTTCACTGTAGTTTTTGGAAAGATATCCCTAAAACATAATTATCTTCCTTATTAAGCTGAATCATGGGATCTGAATTCCTTTCTCCATGATCCACGCCATGGGATGTATTGATTTCAAAGACTAACACATCACATCAGAGATTCTAAAAATGCCATGTTCATCCAAAGCCTTCTAAGAATGTTGTCAGTGTTTCTGAGCTCTTAACTTCATCTGGCTTTGTCATTAAGTTTTTTTCACAAAAAATTACTCTGCCCAGCACATTGGAGAGTGCTAAGTATTGGAATCACTCATTCAGATATTTGAACTCTTCACAAAACATAATGACATCTGTACCATCTAGTTAGCTAACTGTCCACTTGGGAAGGTCCCACAGATAGACTGAATAATGCCAGAATAAGAGTGCAAATAAAGGTTTATAGCTATACTTACTAAGCTGTTATGTTGTGCTAAATTCTTAGGTGTCTTACTAGAGTGTGCATACAGATCCAATAGACCTACGGGCTAGGACTAAGGTGGGAATGAACTCCTAGTTGGTACCAATGTTCCTGTCCCATTACCAAATTTTGAATGCAAATAATGAGACATGAGATCTTTTTTTAAAAAATATATTTTAATTTATTTATTTGCAAGGAGAGAGAAAGTAAGAGAGAGGGAGAGAGAGAGAAAGAATGGGCATGCCAGGGTCTCTTGCAGCTGCAAACAAACTCAAGATGCCTGTGCCAGTTTTGCATCTGGCTTTATGTTTATCCAGTTTTATCTCAGTACTGGGGAATCAAATCCAGACCATTAGGCTTTGCAAACAAGCGCCTTAACCACTGAGCCATTTCCCTGGCCCCTTTGACATGAGATTTTGAGGCTATATGCTATGATACCCCAGTGCATTTCAATGAATTCACAGGGACACCATGGGAGCATTTATAATTTACAAGAAAACAAGGCACGGGGCTGCTGGTCATCTGCAGTGTGAGCTACTGGTTGGAAGTGATTTAGTGTGGACACTGGACTGGGCTGTTTCCCTCTGCTCTGAGCACGTCTTTGCAGTGCCGGATTCTTGGTGGTTGTATGGAAACAACAAACAGGCAACAATCCATGTAAAACAGCCACAAGGAGGGGGGTGTTCCTCCACTCTGATTTCAAAGGTGCACACATACTCCACTAGCAAATAATTGAGATTATATAAGAACAACATTGAAAATAGCAACTTTCTCTCAATTTCCATGCTTTTATTTTTCAATTCGCCATGGTGTTGTTAGGACATGATTATTTACGAAGCTGTTTGGGCATACCAGATGGTCCCAAGCTGAGCATGGTTCAACTTCAGTGATTTTTTTTTTTTACTTTACAATTGTATGAAAACTGTTTGCATTTAGTGCAAACCCTACTCTGAATTTTGATCATCTCAAGGCTTCAGAAAGGAACTCTCTGTGTTCCTGGAAACAGCCTCCAGTCAGCCAGGAGACCCCAAGGGCAAGTGTAATAGTTACTATCTTGATGCTGGTACAAAACAGCCAACCAAAAGCAGCTGATAGGAGGATATTTGTTATTTTGGCTTAAAGTCTCAAGGGGATGCTTCATGATGGCCGGGAAAGAATGGCATGAGCCGAAGCTGGACATCACCTCAGCCTCTGCAGGTGGACAACAGCAGCAGGAACTCTGGCAAGGGGTAGCAGGTATAGCATTCCTCAGCCCGCTCCCAACACACCTCCTCCAGCAAGGCTCCATGTCCCAAATTGCCATCATCTGGGGGCCAAGCATTCAGAACACACGAGTTTGTGGGGAACATCTGATCCAAACCACCACAGCAAGCACTCAGTGCTCTACATTCAGAATCAATATGTCCATGGATTAAGAATAAGACGGGAAGGATGGTGGACACCAATGGTCCTCCTGCTCCAGTACTGAGCCAGGGTGTTCAGTAGATTTAATGAGTTAAACACATTTTCTACTTGTTAAATCTTCTGCTCACAATGTGTTCATTACAATGTAATCCCATCTAAATAATATTAGTATTTAATAATGACAACTTTATAGCACTTATTTGGTCTATGGAAGCCATGAAATAAAAGGTTAACCTCGAGGAAATTAGGTATACCTGTGGGTTAGATAATAGATACTTTGGATTCAGAGAGGAAGGAGAGAAGAAAAAAGGGGGAGAGTAAAGGAGAGGCCTGTAGTGTTTTGTTTTGTTTTTTGAGAAAAGAGAGAAGTGGGAGGTGAAAATGGGACTGAAAAATCAGATATTCATACAGGTGGAGATCAAATTGTAATAATATTTATGTCATGTATCAGAGATGAAGACTTGAGATTGAAATTCCCACTTAGAGCTTCAGAGATACTCTCCTTTAAAAATATCTTATTGATTTATTTGCAAGCAGAGAGATATAGACAGAGAGAGAGAGAAGAGAGTGAGAGAGAGAATGGGTGCACTAGGGCCTCCAGCCACTGCAAACGAACTCCAGATGCATGCTCCACTTTTTGCATCTGGTTTTGCATGCACACACCGAACCATCTCTCCAGCCCATCAACGATGTTCTAAAAGACATATCCACGGGCAGTGATTTTTAAACTGGGAGTGAGGTACCTGGCTAGGCTGTTTTTATTATAAAATTCTTCATCTCTTCTTATTTCCCAAGTTTCAAGATCATTTAATTATCCTTTCTAAATGCCATATTCTTCTTTGAATGAAAATCTTTAAATGAAAACCAAACAAACTCTTTTTGACCCAGATACAAGTTACATTTGGTGTTTTGTTTACATGGGATTTAAAAAAAAAGGAGTATCTTGTTTGTTTCCCTGGACTGTGGCTATTGTGTTTTGGGCTTTGTTTTAAATGAAAATAGAACTCCATTATTAATACCATTATCAATAATGCCCATGGAATATCAAGAAACAATTTTTTTAAAAAAAAAGAAACAAATTTAGTTTATGTTTATAACATCTGGGCATTAACTAGCAATTTGCTAAGAATCAATAGGTACGTAAGCTTCCCATGAAAAGAAACCACACATGTACACAATTGACCTCTAGTATACCTTCAACAGCATGGAAAGTTTATTCAGATTCTGCTGTGTGCTGGACATGCATTGTTCTTAATTGAAGGAAGTCAGAATCAAGCAAACGAAAAGATAAGTCAACTAAGAATCATAATAAAAATAATTAGCATTTTGAGCATTTAGTGTGTGGCAGGCATTGTTCTAACTCCATCTTTACAATAAATCTCAGAGACAGACACTATTATTACCCTCGTTTTATGAATGGGGAATGTGAGATATACAACAGTGCTCTAGTTTGGATGTTTCAAGTCCCTTGAAGGTCCTGGGGTAGAGGTGTGGTCCCAAGGTGGGGCTATGGGAGGTGGGGTGTGGTGAGAGGTTTTTGGTTCAGTGGAGATCTCTCCTCTAAGGGTATCATGGAACTATGGCTTCTTTCTCCTTCAATTTTACTTTCTGGCTCTGCCATTCACTCCCACCCTGATGTGTGGCTCTACCACAGGCCCAAAGCAATGCACCATTTGATGGGGACTGGAATATTCAAAATGACAAGCCAAAAAAATGAATATTTCCAAATGTGCATGCGCACACAGAAGTGCAAAAATAAGACCCATTCATTAATATTTTCTAAGTTAACTGTAACAGACTTTTGTTATAGTGACAAAAAATTGATTAATATAATGAGTTAAATTACTTGCCTAAGGTCACAGGGCTACTGACTGATGGCTTCACCCAGGCCCAAACCTGCATCATAACATGGAAACAGGTAACCCAGGAGAGAAGGGGCCAGGCAGGAAGGGTGCTGGGCACAGAGTCGCCTTTGAGGTGGAGGGTTGGGGATGGAGTATGTGGCAGGTCCCAGGCAGAGACATCTGAAAGGTCACAGTGCTGCAGAGGCTAAAAGGAGGCAGGGCTGGAGAGACAGGCAGGAGCCTTAAATGCTGCACCAAGCAGGTCAGACTTCATCCTGTGGCTACAGGAAAGGAGAGCAATGGCCGCCTCTGTGGGCATCACTGATGTGGGTGCATGGGGTCTTGTTCTCTCAACTCTTCTGGAGTCTTAACTTGCTTTTATTCATACTAAAAGGAGAAAAAAACAACAAGGAACCACAAAGACTTACTGAATCAAAATAATTTAGGGGAAATTTTAACTTGCTACTTGCTTCTTTTGTATTTCATATCAGTAAGAAATGAACTAATTAAAATTACTATTAAATTATGAAGGAGTGTAAATGGATTTTAATTTTTAATAAAATCGATGCCTTTTGGTTATACATTTAATTTAATTTTTTTATTTTTTATATATTTATTTATTTGTTTGTGAGGAAAGAGAGAGGAAAATGGCACACCAGGGCCTCCTGCCTCTGTAAACAAACTCCAGATGCACGTGCCACTTTGGGCATTTGGCTTTACATGGACAATGGCAAATTGAACCAGTGCCGGCAGGCTTTGCAAGCAAGCACATTTAACTGCTGAGCCATATCCCCAGCCCTAATTTAAAAAAAAAGATTTTATTTATTTATTTATTTTTATTTCCAAGGAGAGAGAGAGAGAAGAAGAGAATGGGCATGCCAGGGCTTCTAGCTTCTGTGCTGCAAACAAACTCTGGATGCATGCACCACTCTGGCTTTATTTGGGTACTAGAGAATCAAACCCAGGTCCTTAGGCTTTACAGGCAAGCACCTTACCTGTTGAGCCATCTCTCCGTCCCCCTAATATTTTCTTTTTCATGCATATGTTTGTTCATATGTGTGCCAGGTACATGTGTGTGTGTCTGTGGAGGCCAGACAACAACCTCAGAAGGCATCCTCAGGAATGCTGTGCACCTCCTTGAGCTCAATCATTAGGCTAGATGCACTGACCAGCAATCCTGGAGTTCCAGATGTGCACCACCCAACCCAGCATTGCATGTGGGTGCTGGGGAGTAAACTCAGAAACTCACACTTGCAGAGCAAACACTTTACCCAATCAGTGATCCTCAAAGCCCCCTAATTATTCATTTAATAATAAGAATTAATACAATAAAATGTAGTGAAAACACAGGATTAGAAACATGATTGCCCTTCATGCTTTGGGGGGAAAATACACTTTTCAAGTGTTGATACCATAATTTGATTTGTGAATACGTTTAAATTTTACCACCAAATTCAATTGCAGGGTTTACTCCAGGGACAAATTGAGGTCCTGTATGTACTGTGTAACCCAGGCTTCCTATGCCCTCCACCTTCCTGGGAATACCTTTCTTTTAACATGTACTCAAATAACACAAGAACCCATCTCCTGCATTGTGGAAAAATTACACCTTGTTCAAGCTTGCCAAAACTTCCTCTGGGGTTCCATTCTACCAAGGTCACCTCCTGTTTAATTTCAGAGCTCAATGAATTATTTGCTTTTTTATAATCATACCTACTTATTTAGGTGTTTTTTTTCCTCCCTAAACAAAAGAGTTACTTTCACCCTATGAATTCTTATCTTCCTTCTGGGCCAGCCAGTATAAACTGCAAACAGCTTTGAAAATAACAATGTTTTCTTTTGTATTACAATAATATCTTACATTACTACATGCATTCTAATTGCATAGTACATTGCAGTTTTCAAAACATTTTCACAATACAATACGCATTATTATTCTCGTTTTGGAGGAGAAGAAAGGAGGATCTAGGAAGCCACATGTGTAGAATGCTTTTTGTGAGCTAGGCTTTGTGCTCCCAGTTTACTGGTGGAGTTCATTAGCATATGGAATCTAATTAAGCCCATTTTCCCTTTCATTCTTCCCACAATTTTGCAAGGTAAGCATATGTATGAACCATCTATTCCCATGTAATAAATTACACCAGGATGCAGTAGCTTAAAACAACAAACATTCATTATGGAGCAATTTCTGTGGGTCAGGAGTCTGGGTGTGGCTCTCGGCAGTACTGCTGGTGGTCTCAGCTCATCTACGTGAAGAATGTCCTCTAAACTCACAAAGCTGATGTTAGGACTCGGTTCCCAGCCTAGCTGAGGTCCCCCTCAGTTCATTCCTACCTGGGCTTCTCCAGAGAGCAACTTAAAACATGGCTGCTGGTTTCCCTTGCTGTGAGTGAGCAGGAGAGTGGACAGAGCTCTCTCTTTGGACTCTAACCTCAGACGTGATGTTCTGTGCTTCATCTGATAAAGACAATCCCTAGGCCTAGCTCACAACAAAGGCAAGATTACTAAGGAGCACAAACGTCCAAGATCAGGATTATCAGAGCCACCTTATAGGGTGCCTGCTCCAGCACTGAGCCCCAGTTTATCGTGGGAGAAGAAGAGACCCAGGAGGTGAAGGGACTTAAGTCTAGCAACGAGAAAATGGTGCCAATGGTCAACTCTGTGAAGTCCTAAGAAGCTCTTGCCTCCTGAAATTAAAGCAGGGTTAAGGATATGGCTCAGTAGTCCAGACTCCTAACACCCATGTAAATGCTATGTGTGGCGGCCCACCTGTAATCCCAGCACTCAGGAGACAGAGACAGAGAGAGAGAGAGAGAGAGAGAGAGAGAGAGAGAGAGAGAGAGAGAGAGAGAGAAGATCCTTGAGGCAAGCTGGCTAAGGACACCAGCGAATCAGTGAGCTCTGGGTTCAAAGGAAAGGCCCCATCTCAATGTATAAGGTGGAGGGCGATTGGAGATGATACCTAAAGTCAACCTCTGCCTCTGCAGACAATCCGTGTGCACACCAGAACCTATCTTTACCCACACACATGCAAACATATCATGAACACAAGCCATGAAAAGAATACGCTTTAATAAAACAAACACATGCAATTTTAAAAACAAAAGACAGTCCTTTAGTAATGGACTTCCTGGGAACCAGCAAGGAGTCAGCCAGAGCTTCCTAAATGTTCATCTAGGAAAGCTTGGTCTCATCTACAGGGAGAAAGAAAAATAAAAGAAGCATGTAGCAAGGTTTCATAATGAGAAACATTCAAGAAAAAAGGCTTTTCCTTTATCCTGTTTTTTAATATACTTTGACCTTTGAGGTGTTAAAGGATCTCTCATCTATAAAGTGTCGCCAATATTAGAATAGTAATCATTCACATGCCCATAATACACATAAATAAGCAAATAAATAAAAAAGATTGTTCTTGTCGACATAGTTAATAATGTGCAGCAATGATAGTTTCCTAGGTTTTATCTGAGCTATGACTGACCTTGAAATTCAAGACCTTTCAGGCCTTCGGTACATAGCAGGGTTATAGATTCTAGAAAGTGAGCCTTGATAAATGAGGCACTTGACTTTTAGACAAGCTACTCAGATGTCCAGCGTGCTTCTGTCTAGTCAGGCAGTGTTGCAGTGTTGCAGTCAGGTCCCGACCAGAAGCAGCTTGAAAGAGGAAAGGGCTCATTTCAGGCTTACAGGTTCCGGGGAAAGTTCCATCATCATGGAAGAAGCTAGCTCGCTCTCATGAATCCACGCAGAAAGCACCAGCTACAGCACAAGCCAACAGACAGAGACCCTAACTGCTCAGATTTGGAGACGGAGTTGTTCAGATCCCCACATTGTGGCTGTGACTTCTGAGATCCTTTCTGCTCTGGGGGATCATTGGGTTGAGTTTGAAAGCCTGCCGGGTGTTTACGATGAGCACAGATTGAGAGTTGAAATGAAGTTTTAACCCTATTACTTGTGAATGGGGCCTCATGTTGAAACAGCCTTTGTAGATTAAACCACATTAAGATGAAGCCTTGCTGGATTAGGCGGTGCCAGTCCAATGATTGCTATCCTTGTAAGAAAGAGAGTTGGATCATCACACAGAAAATGTGGTGAGATGAGAGGGAGGGAGTGGAGTAAAAAATCTCCCAAATGAGGAACCCCAGGGATTGCTGGTGTCTACCAGAAACTAGGAGACAGGCACAAAGCAGACGCTGCTTTCTGGAAAGAGAAGACATGGCTGGCGCCTTGGTTTTGGACTTCCAGTCTCCAGAAATACATGATAGTACATTTGTACTATTTCAAATCACCCAGGTTTGGAGCCAGAGAGATGCCATGGCAGTTAAGGCATTTGCCTGCAAAGCCTAAGCAATGGCATTGTAAAGTCAGATGCACAAGGTAGTGCCTGTGTCTGGAGTTCATTTGCAATGGCTAGAGACCCTGGTGTGCCTCTCTCTCTCTCTCTCTCTCTCTCTCTCTCTCTCTCTCTCTCTCTCTCTCTCTCTCTCTCTCCCTCTCTCTCTCTCATAAATAAATAAACCACCCAGATTTGTGGCATCTTGCTGTAGAAAAACCCTAAAAACCAATACAAATGAAGATGGAAGACTATATTGGAAGATTTTTCATGGTGAAGGCATGAGTGTGAAATATCCTAAGAATCTTTTGATGGACAATCCTCAAAAATATTTCATGAGTGGAGTTTACACCCCTGACCCTACCATGACCAAGCTCTCTCACTGTCCTTACTTTGAGACATGGTCTATTACTGACCTTGAAAACATTACGTACGTAATATGAGGGGGCCTTCAATGACTGCAGACACGCCTTTGCACATACCATTCCCACTGTCCTTACTCTTAGGCATGGTCTGTCAGTGACCTTCGAAAATATTAGCTACACAGAAGGGGGACATTTAATGACTGCAGACACACTTTTGCAATACTCTTTTGCTTCATGCATTTCTATAAAACTGAAGAATTTGTCTTCTTATATTCCAAATATAGTAAAGAAAAGAAAAGAAAGCTGCAGTTGGCTATCTGCCCTGTAGAGACAATAAAAGAAAGCCTGCTATCCGCTCGCCTTGCTGGAGCACTAATGCTGATGTGGCTGTAACCGATGGCAAATCCTTCTGCATCTGTCCCCTGCCAAGGAACTCAGAAGGCCCTGGACCAAGAATGCTGGTACTAAGTGTCGAGTGATGAGGCATCCCTAGAGGCAAGTTCAAGTGAGGTTAGAGGGGCACGAACAGGTCTCTAAGGAGGGTGGGCCTGACCAGGAGCTGTTTACTTGGGTGGGTGGGATGCATCCAGGAAGAGAGTACCACAACATCTCTCTCGGCCTTGTAGGGTTCAAGTCTCCTCTAAGTGATGGTTTTTTTGAGGTAGGGTCTCACTCTAGCCCAGGCTGACCTGGAATTCTTTATGTGGTCTCAAGGTGGCCTCGAACTCATGGTGATCCTCCTACCTCTGCCTCCCAAGTGCTGGGATTAAAGGTGTGCATTACCACACCCTGCTTTAAATGATTTTTGAATTAATATTTAGAGGGTACTTTTTCTAGAGAAAAGACAGGGGCAGGTGAGTGCTTACAGCTCTACATACATCCTTTGTGGAGCCCTACCTGTTATAATATTAGTAATAGATAAAATAAAGTTAACTCTTTCTGTGTCTAAGATATTGGGCTAGTTTTTGAACAAGATCAAAATTGATTTTTGAACAACCTTAAAATATAGATAATATTATTCCATACTATAGATGGGAAAACTGGTTTTTTAAAATATATGTTTATTGGGAAAACTAGTTTTGAGAAGCTAAGAAATTCACCTCAAATTACATGATTGTATAGATAGAACCAAAATTGATAACCCAGTGTAAATTCAAAGCCATAGATAGATAGATAGATAGATAGATAGATAGATAGATAGATAGATGATTCATATATACATGCATACATGAATGAATGAATGAAGTGAAAACAGAATTTTTAGCATTGGATTTTGGGAGAGGCGAGATGATGAAGAGAATGATGGAGAAGGATGTTAGAGTCAACTCTTCCTTGCCAGAAATCAGCTGTTTTCCACCTGCTGTGCCAAAATTGTGATGTCTAACTCGGCTCTACCATCATTCACCTGCCATCATGGAGCTTCCCTTCGAGACTGTGAGCCAAAACAAACACCTTTCCTTCCATCAGCTGCTTTTGATCAGGTGTTTTGTCCCAGCAATGTGAAGGTGGCTATATTAACTTAAATTCCCTTCAGCAGGGTGCAGGGGTTTCCTTTTCTGCACACCCTCTCCAGCTCTGTAACCTTCTGGCTGTTTGTTAATAGCCATGCTTACTAGGTGAGGAGCTATCTTATTGTGGTTGTGATTGGAATTTTTCTGATGTTTAATAATGTTGAATATTTTACATATAAATGCTCACTATCTGTAGATAATGATAATCTACTATATATTTCAAAAGATAAAAGAATTTTGAATTTTTTTCACAATAATATTTGAGTACATAGATACAGTAGCCTTAATTTAAAAATCATACAATGTGTATGATATATATGTCAAAACATCACATGACATATCGTATATAAGTTAAAGGTGTGGCATTTAAGTTAAAATAAAGGTATGGCATATAAGTTAAAATAAATTTAAATTTTGAAAGTACTTTAAAATGTAAGTCATCCCAAAAGAGCAGTCATTATATTTCTAAATAAACAATTTAACCAAATTTATTCAATTTATTACAGGTTGACTGCACAGCTCTAAGAATTAAAAGAGCCACAATGAAGCCTTAAAAGAAAAAGAAAAAAAAGGAATCCTAGCAAACTCCAGTGGAAATTTAATTTCCAATGAATGACCCCCCAAGAATGTGATATTTATTTGTTTGTTTGTTTGTTTGTTTGTTTTGGAGACAGGGTCTCATGCATCCCAGATTGGCATCGAACACACTATGTAGCCAAGTATGACCTTGAACTTCTGATCCTCCCATCTATACCTATTGAGTGGATTACTGACACACCACCACACCTGCTGGCTTCATAAATACTAGGCAAGTACTCTACCAACTGAGCTACATCCCCAACTCCCAAGGATGGGACTTCATGCTGAAACTTTGAAGGATGCAAAGAAGCCGGCTCATGAAGAGCAGAGAGAGAGACCTGGGAACCCCAACATCAGCCATTGTGCTTGTGGAAATGAGATTCACATTACTGACCATGGAGAGGGCCCATGGGGACAACCTGGGAGTTTGTGGAAGAAATCCAAGAACTTGGAAGACAAAACACAGAACTTGAATGTTGTTCTGTGTGGAAATGAGAAACCACTGGTTTTCATAGGAAGAGATACACTTTCTTGTTCTTGAGTGACGATTGTGGCTACCTTCTGGAGAATGAGTTAATGGAAAACAGAGGGGAAATGGGACGTTTGCAAAGTAATTGAGGTAGATACCTTATTTAGAACTTGGGTGGAGATGGATAAAATAACTGTTTGAAAGACAGTGAGAAGTCTGGTTGCTTTCTTACACTATTACCAGTAGAGGACAGTGTAATTGACTACCATGGAGATTGGATGGGAGGGAAGGCGAGGACAATGAAGTGTTGGGTGTAAGAATGGGGAATTGCTATAGTTTGGATCTGAAATGTCTCAAAGGCCGACGTGTTAGAGGGCTGAGATGTAGGAACGGTAAGAAGCGGTGTCTAATGGGAGACTTCCAGGCCAGCAGGGGTGTGCCTTGAAAGAGAGGATGAGACCCCCCCTTCTTCTCTTCTGTCTATCTATCTATCTATCTATCTATCTATCTATCTATCTATCTATCTATCTATCTATCTATCTATCTATCTATCTGGTCTGTCTTCTCCGTATCCCCTTTTCCTCTTCCTCTCCAATGATAAGGACAGCAGTTTTTTTTCCACCATTACCCTCCTGCCATAGTGCGCTGCCTCCCGCAAGCACAGAGCTGTGTAAACCAAGAAATGGTCTAACAGGGAAGCAATGGATCAACCCAATCATGGCCTCAGTCAAAGGGAACCTTTGCTCTTCGTGAGTTCATTATCTCCCATATAGTGGTGAGAAGCTGACAAGCACAGAAATCAATAGCCCGATCCGAAATTTGGAAGTTAGTTTTCACTCGCTAATATCCCTGTCCTCTCACACAAGTGTTCATCCAGCTTACCTCGTAGCTTCCAACTCTTTGCAAATAACTTGTTCCAACCATATTGTCTTTCCATATTCCATTCCCCTGATTACCCTTCCCCATCAATATTGATGCCTTGGACATGTACTATAAATATATTTAATAAGCAATGTCTGTGCCGTGTGTGTGTGTGTGTGTGTGTGTGTGTGTGTGTGTGTGTGTGAAAATATGTCCTTTCACATTATATTTCTGTTACTGCTTTACCATCTGTCCACTGAACTCACTTCATATTTTATCATCTTTCTGGAAGATGACATGGGAGCTCCTCCCTCGTATGTCCTCTGTAGTCAAACCAGCATATACCCCTACAATGGTTTTTAGCAAGTTATATTGTGATCATTCTTTTATTCCTATATTCAACATTAAAATTAAAGCCTTTTGAAGACAGAGAATAAAGTGTCTTGCTCAGTGAATCTTTAGTAATAAGTAGAGGCATGATAGGTAGCACATATTAATATTTATTTAATAGCTCTGTTAGAAAAAACTCAGCCAGTTTGTGCTCTTGGGAAAGTTGCTGTGCTTACCTATTATAATAATATTTAGCACTTCATTCACCAGATATATACTCAGTACCTACCACATGCCAGGTTTAAGTTTTAAGGTAGGAAAGAAATAATAGAACAGAGCTTCCTCGGGATGTATTTTCAGTATCATTGGGAGATGATTTTTTTGAGGTAGATGATTTTTAAACAAGTAATTTTAAAAATGTGTCAAGTGCCATAAAGTCCCTAAGAAACAAAGTATAATAGGAATGCAAATGAGATTCTCTACTTGTTCATTTACTAAGACCATATTTTCTCCTCTCTCTCTCTCTCTCTATGTGTGTGTGTGTGTGTGTGTGTGTGTGTAGTGTGTGTGTGTATGCTCATCTATATTTCTTTCCTTTTGAAGATATTTCTGAAATTACTTTCCTACCCTATTCAGTTCTGAGTAGTACATCTCAATGTCAGTGTTTTGTTTACTTGTTTGGGGTTTTTAAAGCAGAGTCTTACTTTATACACCAGGCTGTATTTCCCAAGCTGGCCATGACCTCTCAGCAGTCCTCATACCTCAGTCCCTAAAGACCAGGATCACAGGTGTGAGCCACCTTGCCTGGTTCTTGAGGTCAGTTTCTGTTAGCTCATCTTTTTCTTTACTGTGGATTTCTTTAGAATGAAACTATTTTCTGCTTTATATGGGAAACTGTGGTTGATGTATTATAGTCTCTGAATTTTGTTATTTTTTTCAGGATTACTTATTTTTGCTCAAGTAGGCAGCTTCTCTATTGACTGAATAAATTTAAATTTATTATGGTTAACTTCATGGTGTCTTAGCACAAATACATAAAAACCATAGGAGTTTCTAAACTCTTTTAACTTCATAAAAAACAATCTCCAAAATTTTTCCCATTCAGATCATCTGAGGGCTTCATCACAGGTTTGGAGGGCTTAGTGTAGAGGATTTCTTCCCCAAATCCTTTCTCATTCAGGTTCTTCATGAAACACAAGAAAATTATTTCCGTTATTATTCTCTCAATTCTTCATCAATGGCAGATACTCATATTAATTAAAACCAGGATTAAGAAAACTATGTCCAATTTGTTTCATTTTCATATGACCTAACACCTTAGTATGGTTTTAACTTTTTTTTTCCAGGTAGGGTTTCACTCTAGCCCAGGTTGACTTGGAATTCACTATGTAGTCTCAGGCTCGCCTCAAACTCACAAAGATCCTCTTACCTTTGTCTCCTGAGTGCTGGGATTAAAGACATGGACCATCATTCCCACCCAGCTGGTTTGAACATTTCAAAGAACATTTTTTTTAATATTTTATTTATTCATTTTCAAGCAGAGAGAGAGAGAGAGAGAGAGAGAGAGAGAGAGAGAGAGAGAGAGAGGACACCAGGGCCACCACCTTGTGGATCTGGCTTATGTGGGACCTGGGGAATTGAACCCGGGGCCTTAGGCACTGGAGGCAAGTGCCTTAACCGCTGAGCCATCACTCCAGCCCTCAAAGAACATTTTAAATGGATTATATAAATATGCCCATAATGTGCTTGCCTCTTGTTCTGCAAAGCCTACACTATTGTAATATCTGGTCCTTTAAGAAAAAGTTTGCTGGCCCTTACTCTGGATGCTTAGGAGGAAAGTTAATCTTTTATGTGATCTAAGTGATTCCTTAGGGTATCTGGTCTCAGTCTCTCCTGGACTCCCTTGAGAAGTCTGATAGGGATGACACCACTCCTGAAGCCTTGTTCTCTCAGTTGAATGCTCAGGCTGGTAAGGAAGTGTTAACACAATAGTCTCTCCATTGCAGCTGAGCTGAGAGGCTCATGTTCTCCAGCAGGGTTTGACCTTCAGGGTCTTGGTTCCACTCTGAACCCTTTGCAGCCAGTCTCTGAGAAAGCTTGCTGTTGATGCCTTTTATATTAATCCTTGGTCAAGAATGTAAGTCTGAGTTTCACAGGCATCCTAAGTTCTCCCTCTTTTCTAGTACCCTCTTTTTTCGTAAATATTTTTCTTTATTTATTTGCAAACAGAGAAAGAGAAAGAAAGAAAGAGAGGAGAATGGGCATGCCAGAGCCTCTTACTGCTGCAAACAAACTCAAAACACATGTGCCACTTTGTGCATCTGGTACTGGGGAATTGAACCTCAGGCTATCAGGCTTTGCAAATAAACACCTTTAACTGCTGAGCCACCTCTCCAGTTCTGTTACCCTCTTTTTATGGACTGTGTTGGAGTTTGAATGGACAATGTCCTTCATAGGTTCATGTGTCTGAGCACTTTGTCTCCAGCTGGTGGCCTATTTAGGAAGGTTGAGGAACCCTTAGGGGGTGGAGCCTGGCTGGAATAAGTGGGCCAGTGTGTAGCTAAACCCCACTTCCTGTTTGTCCTCCACTTCCTGCTTACCAATGTGATGAGCTGGATACCTGCTCCTGCCACCGTGTCTTCCTTACTATAACCTTCCTCTGGTGGCTTTGAATTAGGTGCCCTCATAAACTCATGTGCTTTGAATGATTGGTTTCCAGCTGATGGTAATTTGGAAGGTGGAGCCTTGCTGGAGGACCTTCTGTTGTTGGGGGTGTTATAGCCAGCTTCCCCTCGCCAGACCTGGGCTCATTCTTCTACTGCTGTTTTCCACCTGCTGTGGCAGAGGTGATGTCCAGCCTCTGCTCATGCCATGCTTTCCCTGGCAACATGGAGCTTCCTCTTGAGACTGTAATCCAAAGTAAATCCTTTCCTTCCATCATCTGCTCAGCTGTCAGTGTTTTGTGCCAGCAAGAGAAGGTAACTGTAATACCTTCCCTCAAAACTGTATGCCAAAAATAAACCCATTCCTTCCTTAACTTTCTTTTGGTCAACTATTTGTTCATAGCAATGAGACAGTAACTGACCCAGATTAAATATTCATGTCCCTCTATAATTCACAAAGTGAACCCCTTCCTAACACATATGACTATGTTACTCAGAAGTGGGCCTTGACAGGTAATGGGGCTTAGATGAGGTGTGGTGATTAGGGCTCTGATCTTCTAGGTGATGACATGGTGAGAAAGCATCCTGTAGAGCTGGAAGAGGGCTTCACAGGAGAATCAAATAGGTGTGTACCTTGTTCTTGGACACCCCAGCTTCTAGAGCAACAAGAAATTCCCCCTGTATGAGCCACCCAGCCCATGGTATTTTGTTATAATGGCCTGAGCTAACTGAAACACCTTCTCTGCAGATTCCACACATCAGTTGCTCTAAATTCTTTTTAAGAACATTTTTATTTTATTTATTTGAGAGAGAAAGAGGTAGACAGAGAGTGGGTATGGGTGTGCTAGGGCCTCTTGCCACTGCAAATGAACTCCAGACACATGCACCACTTTATGCATCTGGCTTTATTTGGATGCTGGGGAATCGAACCCAGGTCATAGGGCTTTCAGGCTTGGCAAGCAAATAAGCAAATGTCTTTAACCACTAAGCCATCTCTCCAGCCTGAGTTGCTTTCAATTCTGATCTCTGTTTCCTCGGCTCAGAAAGATCACTGTACTCTATGGACCTCTTTCGATGGGGCCCTGACTCCCTGTGTAGCACTGTCTTTCAACCTTTCCAGCTTCTCACTAAACTAGAATTAAAAATAAGTGAGAGAGAGAAAATAGTCAATTGTGAAACCATTAATACCCTAGACCATATTCATTGAGAGTTAATCTGGTTGTATATCAGGATTACCCAAAGAACATTAACAAATACATATGTGGGTTTTGCCTTATGATGTGTGGTATGCATGGTGTTTGTGTGTTGCATGTGGTGAGTGCATATGTGTGTGCAGGTGTATGCTCTCTGTGCATGCATATGTGTGCAGATGTACACTCTCTGTGTGTGCATATGTGTGCAGGCAGATGTACATTCTCTGTGCATGCATGTGTGTGTACAGATGTACACTCTCTGTGTGTGCATGTGTGGAGACCAGAGGATGACCTCACATGTCCTTCTCCATCACTCTTCCATTTCTTTTCTGGGAGACAGTGTCTCTCCTGAACTTGGAGCTCCTTGTTGCTCATTGTCCCCACTGGACTGGCTGACCATGGAACCCCATGGTCCTCCCATCTCCACCCCACCACCAGCACAGTCATATGTGGCCAGGCTCACCTTTCCTATGTGGGTCCTGGTGATCAAACTCGCACAGCCTCTCCCCAGCCCATGCTTCAGATATTTTCATAGAGAAAGCAGGCATTGTGACTATCCCGGGAGCTTTCTTGGCCATTCCCTCCACACAGCGTCAATTGCAAGCAGTTTCTAAGAAGCAGTGCCACAAGTTATTTTAGAAACAGCATTTGGCCGTACCTTGGAAACAACCTAAAGTGGAAAATTCTTCAATAATTTATAAAGTTTATAGGTTTTTCAACCTAATAAGACTGATAGATAATTACATACTAACCCTCTTTCATCCACAGACACTGAAGACTAAGTCTTGTCTACATAAATGAATTGTTTAAATGCCCGAAGATTAACCCCAAAGGCAATGAAAACCAACGCAAACCATTTTGAAATGTCTTTGTGATGTGTGCATGATGATTATTTGAAATATTTTTCAGTATGACTTGAGGGTCAGTTGCTGGTGATTTGCCCCTCTACTTAATGATTGCAAACAGCTGTTTCGTGGTTTTGTGTGTATCGGTTTTTTAAAGCTACTTCTTGGTATTTCACCCTCTGTCAGGTTGTCAGCCTTCATCGCTTACAATTGCCAATGTGTCTAATTTTAGCTCTTCTCTTGCTTCTAATCTCCTCCAACATGGGAAGCTGGTTAGAACTGTGTATACAGTCAAGGAGAGAAATTTATTCCTTGTATGTTAGGTTAATAAGGTTATCACATAGGAGACAAAATATGCATATGTCAAACTCAGCCCCAATTTATACTAAATTAGAATTAAGTTGCATCTGTTTAATTGTCATAAATATGTATAGTGAAATTTTAATAATAAGCCTCAGTAAATAAAGTATATTTTTTTGGAAATTACCCTCTGATCTAAAGTTTTCATTTTCACAAGATATTTTATAATAATGCATACACCTCCTCATTTGGTGCTGCTGGGTCTATTTCCTGACATGCATTTTGTGAGTTTCAATGTCAGAAAAATTAATTCTGAAAGGAAATATAAATGTTCACATTCTGCCTTTTTCTTTTTGACTAGCTTTCCGACCCAGGATTGAAATCATCTCTGGTATGACAAGTCAGAGAACTCAAACATCTGAGCAAGGAACAACACAAAAAAGTCACAAGAGAGACCTCAAGGAGCTTTGCAAAGGCATTGGCCTGAGGCAACACACACTTACGTAAGCTTCCATAATGCAAAAAGTCACTGAAGATCTTCTCAGTGGCTCATGGGAGACCTAGTTACATGGATTTAGTTACAGACGCTGACCACACTTGGAGGTAGACAGAGTGGTGTCTGATGTTAAATAAATAAATAAAAGTATCCTTGTGAAAAGGCATCTCTTTCAATCTGAAGCCATCACTGGGTGACTCGTGACCTTGAGGCTGGGTTCGGACTGGCTAGAGAATGGTGGTCACATGGAAAGAGCTGTTCATGTGTGGTCTTTGATTTCTAGAGAGGTGGGGGTTTTTTGGTTAATCCGAGATGTGCACATCACACACACACACACACGCACACGCACACGCACATGCACACGCACGCGCACACACAGATGTCTGTCTTATTTTGTCTTAAACGCCGTATTTGGGAAGAATTTTGAAAGTTTCAATTTATCGATGAAGATGGCTTCTTTGAAGGTTGATGTTTAAACTTCCCAATGAAAGGACTTGAATTGAGACAAAACCGAGATAAAATTGAGTTTAGGAGGGTGAGAATCATTGCAATGCCTCCACTACTTGCCAGATTGCCATTCTGAGCCATGTATGAGTTCCCTTCGTCCTTCATGCTCACATCCTCAAAGCAACCCTACAATGGCCTCGTTTTAACAGAGGAGAAAGCTGACTCTGGGGAAGTTAATTGTTTTGTCCAAGTTCACAATCAGTAAAGTGACAGAAGGATACAAGAACGGGCACTTGGAGGCCGCCTGAGAGCCATGTTCCGTGCACTGAGCCACACTTGTATACCATCCAGCGCACTCATCAAACTCATCGGAGCCAAAGTCCAGCCACATATTGTGATAATTATTCCCCATGCACATCACTGAAGGACAGATTCCTGCCCAAGGCTGTGGGAATGGTAGAAAAGAGAAAGCCCTGAACTGCCCAGCTGAGGCCTGCCTCCAGGGGGTCATTAAGCACACATACCCACGTCCTAGGGGAGAATCGCTTCACACACTGGGCAGGGCCTCACGGAGATTGTAGTCAGAACATAATAAACAATCAGAAGCAGGGGGCAGGCTTGATGCCATCAAGAGAGCAGCATGGACCCCTGGTTCTCACAGGAGGATATGCTTTTCTTGTTTAAAAAATTCCGTGGGATGCAAGGGAAACAAAACCTGCTGTGCAGGAATTGTGCCAGATCCACTTGGTTAGGAGTTAGTGGTCTAAAGGACCTGATTTGAGGAGAGGGGACCTTGTGGCTCAAAGCCTTCCTGGCTTAACCTCACATGTGCATGAAAAACAAAGGTCGCATCAAAGCTGAGACGCAATGTGAGTCAAATCAGCTGTAATGGACAATAGACGAGTCTTCCTCTGGAGACGCAGAGAACAGGTTTTGGAAAGCAATTGAAATTTTGGAAAATTTCCAGGAATTGATCTGAAGGATTTGTCCTTCCTGATTCATGGCCAAAGAGTTTGGGTAAGTACTGGAAGCAATGAACAGAACTAACTTTTAGTTCTGAGAGGGGTGTGTGTTTTAACTTGAATACATATATATATATATATATATATATAAATGTGTTTATGCATTTGACAACTCTATGTCCTTATTAATATTAATTATATATTTTAATTTTTAATTATGTATAATTATAATATGAATAACTATGCCCTTATTGCAGGAGCTTTTCCACAATGTAATCATGATACAAGTTTACCTCCTTGGCTTTGATAAAAACTATGGTCTGCATGCCCATTGAGCAGAAATCAAGTGTTATTCGTCTTTTTTACTTCCCCATGTTCTGGTTCGGGATTGAAAATGAATGTAATTTCATCATGTGATGCAGAGGCTAGTACAAGCAGATGCTGCTCATACAATGACATTAATAGTAAAACCAGACTACTCAAAGTGTGATCCTCCCTTTCGGTGCTTGTTAGGAGTGCTACCCCTAGTCTGATGCCTCAGAAGAGCCCCAGGAGATTCATATTCTTTGAGAAACACCCACGTAAATGATGGAACCTTCACCCGGTGAAGGTCTGAATATGAAATGTCCCTCCCCCACCAGGATCATGGTTTCAGTGCTTTGTCCTAGCTGGTGACCCCATTTTGGAAGGTTTTGAAACATTTGGGGGCTAGATAGAGGAAGTAGATTTGGGGGGATAGGTTATCCTTAGTCATTTGCTGTCATGCTTTCTGATTCCTGGCCAGCCATGCAATGAACTCCCACTCCCACCCACCACCATGATGGTCTGCCCAAGTTCATGGGATCAAGTAATCATGGACTAAACCCTCTGAAACCATGCACTAAAATGAACCCTTCTTCATACATGTTGCTTCTGTCAAGTAATTTAGTCACAGCAACAACAACAAAAAGCAACAACCCTTGTCACCAGAACTGCCCCCAGCATGCCTCAGAAAACAGGGAGCTGATATGTCTTCCCTTCACCCCATCAACCCCACTTCAGTGCAACTGAGAACTAATTGACCAGTTCCCAAGGATTTTATCAGAACATGCTTTTAGTGTCTTTGTTTAAATAAGAAGGGAGAGGGGATGTCTTGGTAAAGGGAACTAGGAAAAGGAGGAGACATGAAGAAACACTCTTGTCCTTCCAAACTGGGATGAAATCCTGCCTTCTGATGTCCCCACACATGAGATTTGATCCTCATCAAGGGAGGGAATCTCAGCAGTCATGACTTCCCATTTCCACTTTATTCTCCTTGTCTCTCTTTGGCTGTTGTGTTTTGACATGCATCATGTTTGCTGCAATATGTTTGGTGTCTAACCAGAAACTTGCTGGTAGAACATAATTAAATAAGGGGAGAAGTAAGAAAATAAAGAGCTTGGAGCCTTTCCCTTTGGGGTAGAGAGGATGTACTCAGCCAGCTCTTCACAGGGTAGCTTTACTTTTGCCCAAAACTTGGTCTTTAAAGCCAAAATATAATTACTCATCACCTAATGATATCTGAGTTAATGATGAATCAGATATGTCACATGTTTCATGATATCTTATTGTCTAGTGACATTGGGGCTGTCTTAGTCTGCGTAAGCACACACTGTGGTGTTAACACAATAACAAACGACTTAATGAAAAGTCTCAGAACATATTCCTCATTAAGGGGTGCATCACTTACTTGGCCCATTATAAGGTCATTCCTAATAAAAGTCCCGGTCACAGCATGAAGGTCCTGCAATCCCTACTGTAATCTTGGAATGGGGATATTATTATGCTCATTTCATTTGATATGAAAATTAAGGCCCTGAGGAATAAAGTAATTTGTAAGTCCATTGCTAATAAGAGCCGAAGTTAGTATTTGAATTTAGCACAAAGATGAGCTAATTTTGGATGTCCAATTTTTCCCAACTCTCCATGAGGTCATGTCCACCCTGTCAGACCTCAGAGAAGCCCTAGTCATGGCTGAGGTTCTGTTGTTAAATCAGACTTTATTATACTGGTTTTTGTTTTGTTTTTCAAAGGAGTCTATGCTTGTGGGAAGCCCCTTCCATGAATTACAGCCCTTGGCATCAGAAAGGTGCTTCTTTTTAATATGCATGACAGTAAATTTCCATTTTAATAACTTATGCCTGTTTTTCAAGTGACATTGCACTTAAACAATTCTTTTCAAACATTTAATAATAAAAATACTAAACACTCCCTATTCTTCCATGGACTGGGTCTTGTTTTAAGAGGTTTTGAAGAATTTAGGGCCCTAGGAAGGTTTATCCTCCTGTAAGAGGGTGTTAGCTCCTGATCAAGGGACTCCAAAGCAATTTACTCATTCACTCAGGTAATGCAAAGGTTGTCAAGTTATATTCCTCAGGCTAAATCCAACCTTCTTGCTTGTGTGAATAAAGTTTTATTGGAACATAGTCATGATGGGTTTTTTTTTTTGCATTGTACACCATAGCAGAATGTAGTACTTGCAATAGATATCTGATGTCCTACAAAGTCCCAGATATTTACTCTATGCCCTTTACAAAAAAAAATGCTGATCCTTGGTTATAATAATTGCTCCATAAACCTCTCTGAATACCTATCCTGAGCCACATGCCATGCTGAAGAGTGATGATTACACTAACATAGGTCAGAGAGACTTCTTACCTCCAACTGCAGCATCTGAGACTAGCCATGGTGAGATGGAGAAGCAGATCAGGGGCGGCTCTTACAGCCCTCCGAAGGTACGGTGACCACCGCAGGTAACGAGACACCACTGAACCATCCAAATGGGACAGTGTTTGTCAGAGCTGTGTTTTGAACAGATGAACGTGATAGTATTTTACAGGTAACTGGTTGCATTTTCATTTGGCATCTCCCCAGCCCATGGTCTCTTCTTGGTACTATCTGGATTTCAGGGTAAGCACTTGCTATGGTATTAGGAAGTTTGGTTAGCATGAATGCCTACATAATATTTCTATGAAAAGGAAATGTTTCAACCATACAGTCTGAGAATTGTTAGGCCAGTAATCTTACCCAAAACCATTCTCATCACACATTCTGGTGGGTTGCACAATTCTGGAATTACTCTCATTTCTTTTATTTATTTATTTATTTTTTTACTGTTTATTGGTCTGAGGTTAGACAGAAAACTCCTGTTAGTACCCTCAGTCACACTGCCTTGTGTCCTCTGCTGGCACAGGCCACCTCCTGTGTCATTTCTTTTCTGTCCTCTGGGATGACCAGGACCACCAGAAGCCACATCCACTCAAAGCCTTATGGTCATTTTCTGCCATCATTACAAGAAGACAGTCATACTGACTTTGTTTCCATATTGACAGAGAATCACCCATGGTTCCTCTTTAACTTAGTTTACAGTCCAAGTGTGCAATCTGAACTCTTAGGGCTGTAACCCCTGACCCAGGCCATGGAGCAGACAGAAGGAGACCATCAGGAGTTTGTGGCAAGAGTCTCGACAAGAAATACTAGGCTAGCGAAGGGGGTGAAAGCAGAGCAGGAAGAGAACAGGTACTCAAGGGATAAATAAGGTGTCCAGGTGGCAGAACAGGGTGAGAATTTGGATCGGAAGGGTGAGAGACAACATTTGTGTGTCTGGTTTTAGTGCTAAGTGCACTGATGATACCACGCCAAGAAACAGAAAATAGAGGCAGAAAAGTGGGTTTAGTGGAAGACACAGGACTGAAGTTTGAACACGTAGCTGGAGGTGTCTTTTTGCCTCCATGTGGACGTTTCATGATTCAAAATATAATCACGGATCATGACATTAGATATGAACCCCCCAAAGTCAGTATGACTCTCTTCTTATAATGATGGCAGAAAATGGCCATAAGGCTCTGAGTGGATGGTGGCTTCTGGTGGTCCTGGTCATCCCAGAGGACAGAGAAGAAATGACACAGGAGGTGACCTGTGCCAGCAGAGGACACAAGGGTCCTAACATGTGTTTTCTGTCTGACCTCAGACCAATAAGTAGTACAGCTGCTAGTTCATAAGAGCTAACGTTGTAGAAGAGCATTTATCCAGTGGGAATGAGGCAGAGGGGAGGCAGCTGGAGGATGAGGAGAGAGCCCTAGGGAACCAAAGTGATTCCTGAGAACAGAGGTGACCAAAGAATGGCCTGAAAATACAGGGACTCAGGAAACTTTGCATAAAGGGTAAAAGCTAGTATATAATTATATCTCTCTTAATGTATAGGATGGTTTTCCTTAAAATGGAAATGTGGTTTAAATCCTGTAAGCATCCAAAGATACAAGCTAATAATACAATTCGCTTTTAGTCATGTAATGTTTTACATATATGTGCATATGCGTTGATATTATTACATATGTTCTTAGGCATTTCTATTATAGTAGCGTGATATCTATTTACCACGATTTGAAGACACTGAAAATTGAATAAACATGGGCCAAATTTGGAGAGTATTCCGTTCTTGAAAGGAAAATCCCCAATGAGGTAGCTCTATATTTACTTGGCTGTTTTTGTGAATGAAATGAAATAGAAGATGGCTGGAATGTAAGCAAGAAAACTATAGTCATGCTTGCTCAAAATGTCAGGAGATGGA
>PVHP010014220.1:0-39512 GCA_004024765.1 Zapus hudsonius | reverse complement strand
AAAAAAAAATATACTATTTTTTTCTCCAGGACTCAACCTTGTAAACATCTATTCCTATATGTCCTATACACGGTTAAACATAAAAGATTGTCCCAGATTCCTTCTTCTGTTTTAACTCTTTCAACTGGTGACACCACCGTCAATATATCACCCATAGTCACACTGTGGAAGATAGCGTAGACCTCTTCCTACACATGGGATCACTGCCAAGTCCACCTGACTCTCTTTCTCTCTTTCCTTCCTTCCTTCTTTTTCTTTTTCTTTCTTTTGTGTCTTTTATTTTTTGGGGTATTAGCTCAGGCTAATCTGACGCTCACTCTGTAGTCTCAGGCTAGCCTAGAACTCTCATCAATCCTCTGACTTCTGCCTCCCCAGTACTGAAATTAAGGACTTGTGCCATCACACGCAGCTCTCTATGTCTTTTATATATTCTGAGTTTATCTCCTCTCCACCCCTTGCTTTTTGTGGGCTTTCCCTTCTTTCTTTCTTTCTTTTTTTTTTTGTAATATGTTTTTTAAAATATTTTATTTATTTATTTGCAAGCAGAAAGATACATACAGAGAGAAAGAGAGAGGAAATCCAGACACAGGCACCACCTTGTGCATCTGGCCTATATGGGTACTGGGGGAATTGAACCCGGGTCCTTAGGCACTGGAGATAAGTGCCTTAACCGCTGAGCCATCTCTCCAGCCCCAGTAATATGTTTTTAAAAATATTTTATTTATTTATTTTCAAGCAGAGAAATACAGAGGGTTGGGGGAGAGCACCAGGGCCACCACCTTGTGGGTCTGGCATATGAGGGTACTGGGGAATTGAACCTGGGGCCTTAGGCACTGGAGGCAAGTGCCTTAACCGCTGAGCAATCTCTCCAGCCTCCCTTATTTCCTTCTGGTCTCTTGCTGTAAGTTCTATCCATGCCTCTGGGCCTCCACCTGGCCCCCAGTGGTTCTCCCACGCCTCGATGGTTTCTCACTCCTCAAGATCTCTGAGGGTCTCCTTGAGTTCTCTGAGGGTCTCCTCCAGCCCTCTAACCAGTGCACAGCCAAGCTCTAGCCTCACGCTTCGTCATGCCCTTCTGGAATACTTTGCCATAGTACCACTTGCTACCCACTGTCTTATTCCTCAATCCCTTCTTAGGTGATTTGGCCCAGCTTCTCTTCTCTTGGGAATGTCCCATTCTCTCCTTCCCCTCTCCCACTCTGGTTCCCAACATTCACTGCACACATCAATCTATTTGCGAAGCTTTCTTCCAGGATATGGCACGACTGTAATTATCCTTGGTAGAGAGTACTTAAGTTATTTTAGTGTTCACATCTGCCTCTACTAGAGACTATAAATGCCCTCCTGAGAGGGGAATTTTCTGGCCATGTGTCATATAGTATAGTGCTGGAGTCCTGTTTCAGGTAAGTTACTTCATTGTTCTGTCTCTCAAGTTAGTCATACGTGAAATGAGGATAAATGTGAAGATTCGATGAGGCAATGCATCTGAATGAGTAGTGTAATCCTTGGTGCATACTAAATTATTGATAGTTTTTAGTTATTATGCTGATTCTTTGGCTGAACTAACCCTCCATTGTTGAATATTTGGTTTGTTTCTATTGATGTCCTTCTGCTCTTATAGCTAATCCCCTGGCAGAAAGCGGAAAAACATATCAATAGATGATTAGAACCTGGATTACTTTCATGCCTGTGTGTTAGGTGGACAAAAATCAACTTAATTTCCCATTTCTGTTTGAAAAGGTTTTTGCAAAAACCTTGGGATTCCTAGTGATCTTTTCCAGCTGTACAATAATACTTTGGGGGTTCTTACAATTAATGAAATGTCACCCTCCTGTTGAGCTACTGAGGGGAGACATCAAAACAAGCAGTTCACAGATGTATTTGTATTTAAGAGATGGGTGAGGGGAAGCAATGCAATCCTCTGGGTGTCTGGGCTGTTCTGTTCTTGGACGAGTGTATTTGAGGCTTGAAGAACTCCGTATTCTTGTTTCTATGGTCTCTACACCCAGACGCTGGGTTTGTAAAACACAGATGAAAAGAGAGGCACAGATTCCTGTGTGCTAAAGGAAAGCTCCTTTGAGGGCTGGAGACTATTTCCAGCATTGGAAGGACAGTGGTTTTATCATGTTAGTTATTTTATGCTGCAAATACAAATACTATATCATCATCTAGGCGGCTTAAAGTACATTTGTTTCCCATAGTTCTAGAAGCTGGGACCCCAGGATCACAGTGCTGGCCCATTCAGTTCCTGGTGACGGTTGTTTTCCTGGTTTGCTGACTCCTCTTTCTCCTCTTCCTCTTTTTCTTCCTCCTTCTCCTTCTCCTCTTCCCCTTTTCTTTGAGTGCTGGAAATCAAACCCAGGGTCTTATACATACAAGGTGATCACTACCACTGAGTCAGATGTCTAGTGTGAACCCAAGTTCCCAGAAAAAAAAAACACCACACATGTTTTAAACATCTAACAGGGCTCATTGATTGATTAGAGCTTCTTTGATTTTGGAGAGCTGGAATGTTAGAGGTTGAATCTAACACAGGAGTATGCCTGCTGTTCAAAGAGCAAGAAGGTACAGTTGAGGCCAGGGTGAGTTGTAGGAGGGGAAGCCATGAAAGGGTGAGGTAGGCAGAGAACACTTTAAGACAAG
Organism: Zapus hudsonius; assembly: GCA_004024765.1. NCBI lineage: Eukaryota > Metazoa > Chordata > Mammalia > Rodentia > Dipodidae > Zapus > Zapus hudsonius. The sequence goes on along the minus strand of PVHP010014220.1, from coordinate 36,869 downwards.
TGGCTAGGGCAGTTAGTGCACACATTTATGCCATCAAAATCCTGGATGTAGGTGCATTCAGTATTGTGTACATGTGGAAAGTTTCCTCCTTACTAATTCTTCATTGCAAGTTCTCTGAAAAGTCCACATTCTTTTAGAGAGAGAGAGAGAGAGAGAGAGAGAGAGAGAGAGAGAGAGAGAGAGAGAGAGAGAGAGAGAGAGAGCACCAGGGCCACCACATTGTGGGTCTGGCTTATGTGGGTACTGGGGAATTGAACTTGGGGCTTTAGGCACTGGAGGCAAGTGCCTTACTGCTAAGCCATCTCTCCAGCCCCAAATCCACATTTTTGATTTACCAAAGAGTTTTAAAAACTTAATTTATAGCTTCCATAATTAAAGACCATAAACCATTATGATTCCCTCCTCCCCCCCCCATATTTCTTCCCCCTCTAAATTAGTCTCTGCTTTGTTTCAGTGTCATCATCTTCTCCTCCCATTAGGTGTAGGTATTATCAGACACTGTGAAGTCATGAACATCAAGGCCTTTTTGTGTGAGGAAGTTTACATTGTAAGCAGTCCTACCTTCCTTTGGCTACCAAAGGCTTTTGTTTTTTTGGCTATGGATATCTTAATCAATTATTCTCCTTAAGACTGGGATATTTATTATTTAATTTTTATTGTCTTGTTTAAAAATAGGAAATGATTTCTGATGAGTCTATCTTTAGATTATATACTAATCATTTCTAGAATTTTATATTTTAGCAGGAGGATAAAACAAAAAGCTTTGATTTTTTTCTTCTTTCCTTCCTTCCTTCCTTCCATCTTTCTTTCTTTCTTTCTTTCTTTCTTTCTTTCTTTCTTTCTTTCTTTCTTTCTTTCTTTCTTTCTTTCTTTCTTTCTTTCTTTCTTTCTTTCTTTCTTTCTTCTTTCTTTGGTTCTTTTTTGAGATAGGGTCTCACTCTAGCCCAAAATGGCCTTGAACTCATGGCGATCCTCTTACCCCTGCCTCCCTAGTGCTGAGATAAAAGGTGTGCACCACCATGCCCTGCCTTGATTGAGAGAGAGAGAGAGAGAGAGAGAGAGAGAGAGAGAGAGAGCATGCCAGAGCCTCTTATCACTGTAAAAAAAATCTCCAGATGCTGGTACCACTGCGCATCTGACTTTATGTGGGTATTGGAGAATCCAGGCTCTCAGGCTTTTCAAGAAAGCACCTTTAACTGATGAGCCATCTCTCAGCCCAAAAAAGCTATTGATCTAGACATCATGAATGGAGCATGTATTATTTCTGTAAGGTCTTAAACATAAGCAGATGCCACAACTCTATGAGACCGTGACTTTAATCATTATACCTCAGTGGTGGAGACACATTTCCCAGCCTCCTTTGCAGGAAAGTCAGAGTCCATGTTATACAGCATAAGCACTGAGTAAGGGCTGAGTCAGCGACAGCAGGGCTTATTTTGCCTTTGTTTGCCAGAACTTTTTCGCCATGCATGGAAATTTCCATCCCATATTCACTGTTGGTGTGAGATAGTGTAGGAGCATAAACAAGCCACATGAAGTTCAAGAGTGGTGATTACCATAGATTGTAATAAGACACTCCACAGAATCGAGGCAGCATAGAAAGGCAGAAAGTTACGCAGATGTGGGGAAGGAAAGAGCCCTTCACTCTTGAATCCGGTTGAAGCCTCTTACCAGTGGAGAATCAAAAACTCTAGTTCATTTGACATTTGGTGTGAAGGTAGAGGACATAGAGGTAATTTTCCTTTTCTATAGAGAGAAATGTTAAAATAGCAACAAACCATGCTTGGGGTCAAGTCTATATTACCTTCCAGAATGGCCTTACTCCTTATTCCCAAAATTTCTAGAAATATAAAGTAAGACTAAAGTTGGGTATGATGGCTCACACCTATAATCTCAGCACTTGGGAAACTGAGGTAGGAGGATCTCCATGAGTTTAATGACATCCTGGGGCTATAGAGTGAGTTCCAGATCAGCTTGGACTAGAGTGAGACCCTGATTCCAAGCTAAAAAGCCAGGCATGGTGGTACAGACCTTTAATCACAGCACATGGGAGGCAGAGGTAAAAGGATTGCAGTGGCCACCCTGAGATGACATAGTGAATTCCAGGTCAGCCTGGGCTAGAGCTAGACCCTACCTCAGAGAAGCAAAAAACAAAAACCATAAAAAGGGAGGCTGGGGACATGATGGCTCAGTAGCTAAAGGTACTTGCTTGCAAAGCCTTGTTCAATTCCCAGAGTCAATTCCCCAGGACCCACATCAGGCTGAGTGCAAAGCAACACATGATTCTGTGATTCCAGTGAAGCTCTCGCAGGCCAACTGGTCTGATTTGTTTGTAGTGTTTGCTGGGACAAGAGATCTTGTCTCAGAGAAGGTGGAGCACAGACACCTCCAAGTTGTCCTTTGATCACCACACTGTGACACACGTGAGCGTGCACACACACACACACACACACCTTAAATAAATAAATAGATAGATAGATAGTAGATAGATAGATAGATAGATAGATAGATAGATAGATAGATAGATAGATAAAGGGGCTGGAGAGATGGCTCATGGGTCAAAGTTGCTTGCTTGCAAAGCCTGATGACCCAGGTTCAATTCCTTAGCACCTACATAAAGCCAGATGCACAAAGTGACATGTGCCACTTTGGAGTGTATTTATAATGGCAGGAGGTCCTGGTGGGCCTATATTCCCCCCCTCTCTCTCTGTATCTTTCTCTTAGTCTATCTCTTTCAAATAAATAAAAATATTTCAAGTAAACAAAGAAATAAAATTTAGGAAACAAAACCAATACTAAGCTGTTTTCAGTAAAAACTCCAACTTTCCTGGCAACCATTGTCAGCTGGGGTTTTCGGTTATCAGCTGTCATTCTACCCAGTGCTTGAGAGCCACCCTATAATCTCCTCAAGTTCCTCACAGCCCTTCCATGTGCAGCTTCAGAAACCACCCAAGACGATGCATAGGCCTCCTGTAAAGACATTTAATTGTGACTTTCCTTTGAGAAGCCCACACCCCAGCTCACGGGTGTGTCTTACTATTGTTTCTTTCTTGTTAACCCCTGTGCTGAAGATCTATGTTAAAAATGCCTTTCAAGAAACTCCAACTCTGCTTCATCCTGAAGCTTTTCTGCAGTTTGGCCGAGAGGGGGTTTCACCAAAGACCGTCTCTGGAAGAGAAGTCCTCAGGAGCTGTCCTCTCTCCCTGCTGCTGCTGACAGAACCACAGGAAGGAATGCCAAGTAGTTGTTAAGCAATATTCACCAGTCATTTCTGGTACTATATAAGCAATTTTGAAACGTGATCATTGCTTCGATCAGGAGGTCTAAACATGGAGCCCTGATGACCCCATCAGAGTACGCTTTGTAGAAAGAGGTCTTAAAGATTTTATAAGCTTGCAATGACTTTCGATGATGTTCTCTTTAACTAGATCACAAAACTGTGTCACAAGATGTTCTGATATACTTAGAAAGCAAAGATCTCATTCACATGTCTGTTCTTCACACTCTTTCATTAGCAGCTTTGTCATAAGGAAACACATGTTTATTTCAACAGCTTCGAGGTTACTTATTTTTGCTAAATGAAAGAACATTGCATAGCCTGTTTAGAGACTCAGTTTGACGTACCCACTCTGCATCTGCCTGGGTGTATGATCTTGGGAAACTCTTGTCTAAAAAAGTTCTACATTTCCATTTCCACATTTGTGAAATGAGGATTGGTGGGATTTGGGGCCTTGGCCAAGGCTGGCATTGCTGTTCTCGAAAGTTGGTGAGCTCAGTGGACATTTCAGCCCATGGTGGGAGATAGTCAGAAATTCTCTCTTCTCAGCTGCTGACGATGAGCCTGTTTTTTTCCCCCTGTTATTTATGTGGGTTGGACTCATGTGCCTTTGAACTGCTATGAAATTGCTGTAAAGTAGCACTGTCGTGAAGAGGAAATCGCAACAAAGCCACTGGGCAAGCCTTTGATCTGCTCAATCATATCCTCCAGCTGTGCACATTCTCTGAGCTATAAAAGAATGAAATTTCTATGACCCCTTTTAAGCTAAGCCCATCTTAGGTTTTTCTTGATGTTGCTCAGGGTCCCATTGTGGACTGAATGATTGCATTTTGCTTCATGTATGGTTATCAGTTTGTGGGGGTCAGGGGTGGAATGTGGTGGTTTGATTCAGGTGTCCCCCATAAACTTGTGTTCTGAATGCTTGAACCCCAGCTGATGGTAGTTTGGGAATTGGAACCTTATTGGAGGTGTGCTATTGGGGGCCGGCTAATGGGAGTTATAGCCAGCTTCCCCTTGTCTGTGTTTGGCGCACACTTCTGTTGCTATTATCCATCTGATGCTGGTTAGGTTAGGATGTGATGTCCAGCCTCTGCTCATGCCACAGTTTTCCCTGCCATCATGGAGTTTCTCCACGTAAGTCTGTAAGCATAATAAACCCTTTCCTGCACAAACTGCTTTTGGTCGGGTGCTTTCTGCTAGCAATGAGAAGGTGACTAAACAATTAGCAATACAATATACATAACAAATAGTAAATGTATATATATTATATAAATAGTAAATGAATATATATATTCCTGATATGTTCTTTAAAGGTGTTTTGTAGTAACACAGAATAGAACTAGTCTACTTGTAAATTATTTTGAATTTTTTCAGTCAGTAAAACATACCATTGCTAACATAATTTTCCCTCACTTGATCTAGAAAAATTTTTTTTGTACACTTAGCATTTTACTTGGTATTAAGCTGGTTTTTGGCTCTTGCATTTCACAGTTATTCATACTAGGACATTGAATGGTGATTTACACACAAGCCACTTAAAAAAAGCATCTTTACAGGGTATGAAGTGACGGACGAGATGGTAGATTGCCCACATCAGGATCCACCTTATACCAGTCCGGTCAGATCATCTCTGCCCCACTTCCTTCTCGTTCCTCTTGCTGTGTTTATGAGATATTTGTGTGCACTTTAGCACTGACAAGGACATAGTCTGAGGTTTAGAGCAGCACTATGTTTGCAGTGTTCACGAATGAAAGCCACGTTCTGCAGGGCACAGGTTGCCTACCTTGTATTCCAACAGTGGCCGAGCACAAGGAGCTCTTTTGTTCTGTGAATCAAGGCCAGTCTTATTTCTCCACTTCTCCCTGTTCTATGATCTTGTTAAATTTGACCTCTGCTATCTGGTGGTATTTTTCAGCAAAAATAAAATTCTTAACTGGGCTTCCTTTTATGATTGACTATAAAAATCTTTCCTTTCAACCTTCCTGTTAGCAAAAGAAACCAGCCCTTCCACCTTCCTTATACTCGGAATACATACAATAAAAACAACAAAGAAGCCGGGTATGGGGTGTACGTGCCTGTAACCCCAGTGTTGAGGGGGCAGAGACAGGAGGATACTGGGAATCTCGGGTCAGCAGTCTAACTGAAAAACAGGGGGCTCCAGGTTTAGTGAGAGCCTCTGTCTAAGGGAAATCAGGTGAGAGTGTGATGGAGAAGGATGTCCCACGTCTTCCTCTGGCCTATGCACATGTACACACGAGGCACACACATCTGTACACACAGACACAACACTTGTGTGTGTGCGTGCTACTGGAGACATTTGATTAATTAAAAAAATACTGGTTTGAAATTGTGAGAGATTCAGAATTGTGGAAGATTGTGAAAGATTCTCAAATGCTACTTAAATAGAATAGTCAATTTAATCTTTAAGATGCTATTCTCAGCTGGGTGTGGTAGTGCACGCCTTTAATCCCAGCACTCAGAAGGCTGAGGTAGGAGGATTTCTGTGAGTTCAAGGCCAGTGTGGAACTACAGAGTGAGTTCCAGGTCAGCCTGAGCCAGAGTGAGACCTTTTTTTTTGAAAACAACAGCAACAATAAAATGAAGTGCTATCCTTTGAAAGAGTTTTCTTACCTCTTCCCTGCCCTCACCACCCTGGCAACCCTTCACGGAGTGATGTTCCCTGGTAGACTTGTCACAAGATTCACTTCAGCTATGGATTGTTTGAGGAACACTGACAGATTAATTGATGGGTAGTCAGGACCATCTTTATTATTGACTCTTGGCTGCCCTTAAATACCTCATAGATAATTGTCTTGATTAAATTCATTTATTAAGTATAGTTGCTTTGATAAATATTGCAAGAACATACGGTAATTTATTTCCTTTTCAGTAGTGTAATATATCATTTGAGTATAGTTTTTAATCAATAAAGAACAATTCAGTTCTAGAAATGCATGAGCAATTCCAATTGATTTGCACGAAATTCTCATGTAATTGTTAGAGTGACGTGAGGGCTATTGCAGTTGTTTAAAAGAAAATTGTTTTCTTAATCTGGCGAGTTCAAAGATTGTTGAATCAGTTAGTTTCTTGTTACTGAGACAAAATACCTGACCAGAAGCAACTTTGGAAAGAGCGGAGTTTATTTCAGCTTATAGGTCTAGAGTATAGAGTGTGTCATGGTTTGATCCAGGTGTCCCCCACAAACAAATGAATGTGTTCTGATAGATGGATCCTCAGCGGATGGCAGTTTGGGTTTTACAACCTTGATGAAGCTGTGTTGTTGGGGGTGGGCTTATGGGGGTTATAAGCCAGCTTCCCCTTGCCAGTATTTGGCACACCTTCCTGCCGCTGTTTGCAGTGCTGTGGCAGAGGTGATGTCCACCCCTCTGCTCATGCCATCGTTTTCCCTGCCAGGATGGAGTCTCCCCTTGAGTCTGTAAGCCAAATAAACCCATTCCTCCACAAGCCGCTTTTGCTTGGGTTCTCTCTGCGCAGCAACAGAGGAAGTTAACTGCAACACTAGTAGTCTTTACCATTCTTCTCTGGTTCCCATAATAATGTAGTTTCCTTTTGAGTTTCTTTTTAGGGACCCTGTTGTAGTTCTTAATGCTTAGATAAAGCACCCAACCAAAAGCAGCTGATGGGAGAAAAGGTTTTGATTTTGGCTTACAGTCTCAAGGGGAGGCTTCATGAAGACAGTGGAAAGCATGGCATGAGCAGAGGATGGACATCACCTCTGCCACAGCAGGAGAGTGAGCTGAATTCTGGCAAAGGAGAGCTGGCTATAACACCCCTAAGGCCTCTTCCTCACACATCTACTCCAGCAAGGCTCCACCTCCCAAATTGCCACCAGCTGGGGACAAGCCGTTCAAAACACATGAGTTTAGGGGGGGGGGACATCTGGCCTAAACCACCTCAGACACTCACTTTCCTACTGTTAGTTCACATGATATTGATTAACCAACCTTGGTCACTGGCTTGCCAGATCTGGCCAGTTATCATATTCCTTCCCTCTGGTGCCTATGATTGGTTGAGGAATTTCACCTGACCTCACTGGGTCCAAAGCAGTTCAATCTCATACTTTTATTGGAACCATATGAACCTGAACTTCCAGTGGAGCAAGTGAGCCAGGAAGTCAGCCACCTGACTGCTGGAGGCCATCTGACAAGAGGAGCCTGCCTAGAAGCAAAGCCAGCAGAAACAAAAGTAGAGCTCTCTCTCTCTCTCTCTCTCTCTCTCTCTCTCTCTCTCTCTCTCTCTCTCTCTCTCTCTCTCTCTCTCTCTCCATAACAGAACAAGAGAGAATTTAGATTCCTGAATCCCAATGTACTTCCAGCCACATACGTCTCCAAACTTGGCAGTTTTATGAATCATTGAGCTCCTTCTCCCTTTTTCCATGTGCACATGTGGCATGTGCATTGTGTATGTATGTTCATATGTGCTCATATGTGCGTCACACACCTGTACCTGGAGGACAGAGGTCAACATTGGGTGACCTTCATCACTGTCCACCTTTTTAAAATTTTGAGACAGAATCTCTCACTCACCCATAGCAAGCCAGTGAGCTCCAGGGATTCTCTCTCTCTCTCTCTCTCTCTCTCTCTCTCTCTCTCTCTCTCTCTCTCTCTCTCTCTCTCTCTCTGCCTCCCCTGCACTGGGATTATAAACATGCACTGTCCCACCTGGCATTTATATGGATGCTGGAATCTGAACTCTGGTCCTCATCCAAGCACTTTATCTGTGGAGTCATTTACCCAAGGTCCTTTTTATATTTGACCTTGTTTGAACTGGGTTTATATAATATGGCACTAATAAGAGAAAGGAGCATAAATGTAGAAAAATCAATTACAGCAGGGTGTGGTGGTGCACACCTCTAATCCCAGCACTCGGGAGGCTGAAGTAGGAGGATTGCCTTGAGTTTGAGGTTGGCCTGGGCTACAGAATGAGTTCCAGGTCAGCCTGGGCTAGAGTGAGACCCTGCCTAAAACAAACAAAAAATTGTAAAGGTATATTTCTAGGGGCTAATAAATTATTAACAAGTAAGTAAGAAGAATGAACAGAGACAAGAAATTCAATGTCTATGATGTACGACCTCTTGTCTGATTTCAGACTTAACCAGCGTTGGGCCTGGTTAGCAGGGCTCTGTATCAGCCATGGATGTGGGAGCCAAGAACAACCTCCCAACTAGTGCTCTTGGCAGCAAAGGCAGAGGGCAGGCCACTGCCAGAAGCCAAGGAAAGAGTGGGCAACTTCCTTTGCCCATAAAAGGACTCCTGGTCACTTGGGCTTGCCACCTTGGAACAACTCATCCACCTCCCCACCACACATCCAAACAGTCATCTTGTCCTGTCCATTTTCTCTCCGTGGTCACTCTTGGGTTCCTCCCTTCCGTCGTATCTCCACTGCCAAGAGCCTGGCCCAGGTGCCTGGTCCTCATTTCCTGGAAGCTATCAAGGCCGCCTCGCGGCTCCTGTGCCCACAACCTTCCCCTCTGTGATATGTTCTGTAGCCTGCAGCCGGGTTATTTGTCCCCAGGATCAGTTCTGATTGTAAAACAGTCACACATGCACAGGGCCCTGCACTGGGACCACAGCTGGCTCGGACTTGTCATCTGATCTTGGGAAGAATTCCCAACTTCTCTACAGAGCCAGGAACTGAATCAGGTCCTCTCACATTTATTCCCCCACACCCTCACTGCATAAAACACAAAGTTCTTCTATAATTTAACTCATCCCCCATTTAACATACATATATTTTCGCCATAGTGCAATTCTTCCTGACTCTGAATGCCTCGCCTTCTGCTGTTCATGTCACATGGAATCCTGCATGTCTCCTTATGAAAATCCTATCCTTCCTCTTAAGTCCAAGTTCAAATAGTACTTGAAACCTTTCCGAATGACCAGCTTTGAGCTGTCTTGGCCCACAATCTCCACCAAGGTTCCTTAACTGGTCCCGATGCTTGTATGTATACCTCAGCTTCTGCCCGACTGTCAGTGACTTCAGGACGGAACCTCCAAAGTAGTTATCATCATTGCTGCCCTCAAGACACCTAGCTGGCATCAACCATCTTGCAAAGCATCCCGCCCCCCAGAAGCTGAATGTTGTAAATCTACCAAATAAGGTCGTATGGTAATAAATACCGCAGCTCAAACTCAAAGGTTTCTTGGTGGGTATCGTTGGTGAGAGAGGAGCCTCAACACCCAGTGTTGGGTTAACGTCTCATCAGGGTGCTTTTAGGGTTCCACACTGAGGCCGTGTTAACCACCCTCTCCTTTGTACTGTGTGTGGAATGACAGTGAATGTGTTCTGGGCAGAACAGAGTGGTCCCCTCTGTTTCAGCTCCCGACACTGGAGGGGAGCAGGGGAACCTAGGCTAAAAGGAAACAGCAGAAATAGAGAGAAGGAAAAAGAAAGAAAACAATGAAGAAAAACAGTAAAGAAGCCAGGCATGGTGGGTGCACACCTTTAATCCCAGCACTCGGGAGCAGAGGTAGGAAGACCGCTGAGTTTGAGGCCACCCCGAGACTACATGGTGAATTCCAGGTCAGCCTGGGCTAGAGCAACTTCCTTCCTCAGAAAACCAAAAGAAAATAAAAGGTGCAGAGATAACCATGTGTCCCATAATCCTTTTTAAAGCAAGATGATGGATTCCAGGCCTGTGAACTGGTTGCCCTGCTGTGGTAAGGCCGAATATTGACAAAGCCAGTGTGGTGACCAGCAGCTAGAATTATGTGGCTCTGCTACCTATGGCCATGAACCATGAGACCTTCCTCTGGAAGGCCGATTTCCCTGCAAGTCCATGAGGAAATAGACATTGTACTTGAATGAACCTTTGCAGCCTCTTGATTGGCTTCCCCTCTCCACCCACAGCAACTTAAGTCATTAAAATTCTGTGTAATTAAAATTTCATCCAAGTCACACCAGTTATATTTGCTAGCCACGGCAGGGAGTATAAATATCTTAGAAAAGCCTGAAGACAGAAGTGGTTTCCTGCCCGTGGTTTCCTCCTTGCCCAGGATGTTGTCTGCTACTGTGTGTGCAAGTGCAGTCTGAGAACCCTGCTCTCAGCCCTGCTCTGACTGGATCTTTGCTCAGCTTGGTAGTGTCCAGTTATTGGTGGGGTGGATGTCCACTCTGCTCACTCTAGGGCTTTCCTCTCTTTCTCTCTCAGTTGCTCTTTTGTTTCCAAATATATTTCAATTAAAATATCTAAATAAATGCTTCATGCTCTCAGCTAACTGGAAAACAGAAGTCGTTATTCTTCCTATATCAGATTCATTTCCTGAAACACAAATTGTTGCTCAAAAACCCACAGTGGTTTTGCATAACTTATCGAGCGAGGTTAAAAGTTTACTGTACGTTCATCCATGGAACAACCTATCGTGTGCCAGGCACAATTAGAAGGTTCCTTGTCGTGGGTTCTTTGTAGCAACAGGGGATCATGAGGTAGTAGGGCCTGTGAGAGGGACCCTCATGTCTTGGTAGTGAGCCATCTTTTATTATACTTGATGTGGGTGAAGTTGCATCACTTCAATCAAGATGTGGTGTTGGCTTTGAGATCAGCATGGGTTCTGGTTTGGGTTTCTGGTGGCGTATATTTTGAAACAGGGAACTGAGTGCAAGTAGATTATCTGGGAGGTGGTCATAGGAAAGGGAGCGGGGGGGGGGGAAGGTGTAGAAGTTACTTTTTCATTGCTAGAGCAAAGCACCAGATCAAAAGTAGCATAGGGAAGGAGAGGGTGTATGGTTTCGAAGGGAAGTTTCATCCTGGCAGAGAATTATGGCAGAGCAGAGACTGGGCATCACTTCTTATCACATCAGCTGGGAGGTAGCTGCAAGCATGAGCTAACTAGAGAGCACCCAGTAGGGCTAGACTAATAAATCTCCAGATCCACCCCCACTGCTCAGTGCTATCCCTCACCCAATAAGGCTCCACCTCCGAAAGGCTCCACCAGATGGTGATCATGAGGCTTAATTAGGAATGCATGAGGCTATGGGGGAGATTTTACATTTGTTTTAGTTACCTTTATGTTGCTGGGACAAAAACACCAGATCCAAAGCAGCTGGTGGGAGGAGAGGGTTTATTTTGGCTTATGGTCTCAAAGGGAAGCTTCATGATGGCAGGGGAAAGATGGTAGAGCAGAGGCTGGACATGACCTCTGCCATAGCAGGTGCAAAACAGCAGCAACAGAGAGAAGGTGAGCTCTGGTAGTAGGGGAGACAGCTATAACACTCCCAAGCCCATCTCCAGCAACACCTCCTCCAGCAAGCCTCCACTCCCCAAAGTGCCAACGGCTGGGGAGCAAGCATTCAAAACACATGATGTTATGTAATATTATGAGGTATCTGACTCAAACCCCCACAAAAAGAAAGAAGCCACTGACTAAAGGGTGTTTTACAAACCAATTACCACTATAGGCAACTGGAGGCCAGTTCTTCTGAGGGAATGCTCTGCAGCTTCGCCATCCAAGGCTTCAGGAACCTGATGTCATATGTCATGTGCCCCTGGTGGTATTGGGTAGGAACAATCCCAGGGGATGTGATATTTGTGTGTGTGTGTGTGTGTGTGTGTGTGTGTGTGTGTGTGTGTGTGTGTGTCTGGTGGTTTTTTTTTTTTTTGATACTTTCTGCACGTTTCACACTCAGATAAGTGACCTTGGGCAGAGATCTGGAAAATTTATGTTCCATCCTTGTTCACCTGAGTGTGAGAGCTGTGAGACCTGATTGAAGACGGTAGAGGTTAGGTTGAGGAGAGAGCCCTGTTCAGTGCTTCTAAAGTATCCTGTATGATTGATTCTTATTACTTGGGAGAGTTGTGTTCTATAAAGTCACCAAAAACACCAACTTGGCAAATATACAATCATCGTTTCTAGAGGAAATATAGGGGGAGATGCTTATGAGTTCCAGTCACATTTTGACAACTGGTCCATACATAACCTTATTGCATATGGACCTCTGTTTAAGGAGTTTTTGTGATATGCTATGTGGATGTGTCCACATTGGACTCGTGACTAGGCACTATCGTATTGGGATTTATTAACATAACTTTGTAAGGCACACCACAGATTTCAGTGCTTAGGAACACTGACCAGCACTTCGCTTGAACACCATTTTAAACAACATAATCGCCCACAGAAGATCAAATCACGGCACCAGATAAACCACAAATGGACACTTGCTTAGAGTGGATTAGAAACTAGGGAGTCTGTGATTAACGAGGCTTAATTGCATTTCATTTTATAACAATAAAGTAAAAGCCACCATAATGTTAAGTGTCCTTGAATAGACTGTCCTGAACTCATTTTAACCGGGCTCCGCTAAGCCCTCCTCTGACTAGACCTTGAGCTTGGCCTCTGTCTTTGTCAAGCTGGTCTCATCTATTACGTCACATTACAGGGAACCCTCCACCCTTGATATCTGAGCCCTTGAGTATCTGATAAAATTCCTCATCACCCTCCCTCCCCAAGTCTCTCTCTTAGTAACTTCCTACTCACTGCCCTCGCCTGCTCCTCGGATGTAAGCCCCCACTTTTCCTTAGTGGCTTTGGAATTGAGCTTGAGTTCTATACTGAGATTTCTTTTCCCTTCTTGTAATAGTTCTGGACTAGAATTCACTTTTACTGCTCCAACGGTTATCAGCCTCTGATTGTCTTTAATAACCCAGTTTCTGGAAGCTTGCACTCTCTCTGCTTCTGTGAATCTGCCTATTCTAGGAACCTCAATGAAAGTTTCAGTCTACTCCTCCAGGGATGACAACATATCATAAACAGAAATTCCTTTCTCATAGTACTGAAGGTTAGACATTACAGATCAAGATTTGCTCTCCAGTGAGGGGTGTTTCCTGGCTCAGGTATACTCCTCCTCTGTCCTCACATGGTGGGACAAATGAAGTCCCTTAGGCTCCTCTAGGAAGGACATTAATCCTGTTCATGAATCCCTTCCCACCACAGCCTACATCCAGACTCTGTATTCAGAAACACTCAGTGAAGTCATTCAGAAAGTCTAGCAAATCTGTAATTAAAAAAAAAAAAAGTGGGGGCGGGGCCAGGGGGAGAAGCTATGATAGCAATGGCAAGATTGGGAATTGATCCAAACATCACCACTTGAACTCCAGGCATCAGTAAAACAATTTGTTTATTCACTTTTCCAAAATCACCCCCCTTATAGATTCTTATTTCTAGTTTCATTTACGTTCACCTTCTGAAACTGTACCACTTACTGATGACTACTCCTGGTTAGTAGTTATTTAAACAAATATTCCTGAGATCCACTCCATGCCTGGTATTATGCTAATCATTGACAATTGGAAAAATCCAGACAAATCCTGGGGTGATGAATTGTAATCAATCATTCACAATAAAAATAAAAACACTGTTTATGCTTGTTGAAAAAATGGAAGCGAGTAACACTTCATGGGAAGCAAATTCAAACGGGATTAGGGTTGTTAATTTTGCGTGTTGACTTGGCTGGGTCATGGGGTACCCAGATTATTTGGTCAAGCTTTGCACTTGGAGATACTTGAATGAAAAGATTCACATATAAATTGGTGGACTGATGATATAGATTTCCTCCCCACCATCACCATGGAAACGGATGTCAAGCAGTCAACTGAAGAATTGAACAGAGTTCAAAAAAGGGAGAATTTCTATTGGCTACTTGTTAAGCTGGAATATCCATGTTTTCCTGCATTTGGACTTGAGCTGGAAGGTTGGCTCTTTCTAGAACTTGATCCTATTTTCTTTAGACTGTAGTTACACCAGGCCCTCCTGGGTCTCCAGCTTGGATCATGTGTGACCCAATTCCTTAAAAGTATTCTCTTTCTTTGCATATGAAAACCACACATTCTACTGGCTTGTGTCTCTAGAATGTACAGGGACCAGTTTATTGAGAATGAATTAGAATTTCAGTCGAGATCTTTTGTTCTAGAAATAATTATGCCCATAATGGGTTATAAATAACATTTGTAGCAGTTGTCCTGAATTAAAATTGAGTAAATGTTTTCACTGATATATTTTTCCACTAGTATATACGTTTTCAGTAACATTCTGACCTATTTGTTTTTATTTTTTTGGGGGGTGGGTGGGTTTTGAGGTAGGGTCTCAGTCTAGCCCAGGATGACCTGGAAATCACTGTGTAGTTCCAGACACTGGCCTTGAACTTACAGAAATCTTCCTACCTCTGTCTCCTGAGCGCTGGAATTAAAGGTGTGCCCCACAACACCTGATCTCTACCAAATTGCTTTGAGGGATAACTGCTTGGGGAGGGTGGGAGGGTTCACAGAAAGGTTCCTAAGGGTTCTGATACGCTTGATAGTGTCACCTCTGAGCATGACATTTCCTGTAATGAATATCTTGTTAGTTATGTGGGAGAAGAGATTAAAGCAAGAATCTCCTTCGTGATGTTTTCCTAAAGTGAAGAGCAAATATGTTATTGTTGTAGGTTAATTGCTTTTTTGGAGGAATAAAGAATGACAAACTGATGTTTTAAGATCTGGATAAAGGTCATTTTGTCCTGTTTGTTCTGCATGATTGCTTCAAAATTTGGCCCTTTTTCATTGACAGTCAATGAGTTGCCTTCTTGAATGAACGATGCTGCAATCACTCCCGAGAAGCTTTGGTGAGGTAGCATTCACCTCACCAGGGCCTCATACATGCCAAGTTCTGGCACACCCCAGACCTATGACATCTGAGTTCACATTGAAACAGGATCCCTTGGTGATTTGCAGTTCACGTTAAAGTTTGCAAAGCTTTGGATTAAAATTTCTGTGGCCTCCATATTTGTTTCACTGGAAGTCTCTCAGTGAGATAATTTTTTGTATAGTTTGAAAGATACTTAAAAGTTACCTGGTCTTGGACTGGAGAGATGGCTCAGTAGTTAAGGCACTTGCCTATAAAAGATAACCACCCAAGTTCAATTCCCTAGTACCCATGTTAAGCCAGATGCACCAAGTGGCACATTCATCTAGAATTCATTTGCAGTGGCTGGAGGCCTTGGCATGCCTATTCAGTCTATCTGTCTCTCTTCTACCTCTCTCTGCTTGCGAATAAATAAATAAATTAAAAAAAGTGAACTGATCTTGCATAATAGGAGGGGAAAATGATGACATCAAAATAGAAAAGAGGCTAGTTTAAAAAAAAGAAGGGATTCCGTGGAGGGGAGATTCTAGAGGGAAATGGAGGGGTGATGGGAGGAGATTCAGATCTTGGTATATTGTCTATATTTATGGAAGTTGTCAATAGAAGAGTTGAAAAAGAAAAAAAATTACCTGGCTTATGTTAGTTTTATTTCCTATAGGGAAAACAAACCTAAAGGTCAAAGAGACTATTGTTTCACTGTGCTAGCCTTAGAAGAAGAGCTTTCTCCTAACTATAACTGATATATATTTTTTCTATTAGAATTCATTGTTCCTCCGGCTGGGGAGATGGCTCCATGATTAAAGGCACTTGCTTGCAAAGCCTGCCAGCCTGGGTTCAAGTCTCCACTATCCACCTAAAGCCGAATGCACAAGCTGCACACGTGGAAGCTGAAAGCTCTTCCAAGGCCCCTCCCCCCAACATTTTTATTTATGTAGTCGTGCTGTGATCAATGTCATTGTGGGTAACCATGACATCTATATGACCAAAGGGGAGGGAACTCAAGCTTTTCTGCCACCTAGTGATGACCTTGTTGTAAAGTGATTGCCCAAGGCCTCGTTTTTTCTATGGTGGTGCTGGTGTAACCAAACCTATGGCATTACCATTTGCAGTCAGGTATGATATATAATCCCAACATTCAAGAAGCTGAGGTTGGAGGATCGCCATGAGTCTAAGGCCAGTCAGAGCTACAGAGTGAAAGGTCTCAAAAAACGACATCAATAAAATTACCCTGTGTACAACTATGCTCAAAATTGATTTTTTTTTTGAGACAATGTGTCTTATAGCCCAGTCTGGTTTCAAACTGCTAAAAGTAGCTGAGGATGACCTTGAACTCCTGATATGTCATCCCAAGTGCTGGAATTCTAGTTGTGGGTTATCATGTTCAGTTTAAATCCAGGGCTTTGTGCATGCTAGGCAAGCACTGTACCAAGTGACCTCTATCACCAGCCTTCAAAATACCTTTAATAGCCGGGCGTGGTGGCGCACGCCTTTAATCCCAGCACTCAGGAGGCAGAGGTAGGAGGATCTCCATGAGTTTGAGGCCACCCTGAGACTACATAGTGAATGCCTGGTCAGCCTGGACTAGAGCGAGACCCTACCTCAAAAACCAAACAAAAAAAATACCTTTAATAATAATAAATGACTATGAATGGTTACTATACTTTTTGATTGTTAGGGCATATTCTTTCGTTTTCTTGATATTTATTTATTTTCACTCATCTCCAACTGATCCCAGTTAGGAACCATTAAGGAGAGTTCATGTCTGTTTGACCTTGCTTAGAAGGATTTTTCTCCAACTCCATCCATATTACTGCAAACTTCACCATTTCATTTTTCTGACCTCAGAGCAGAGTTCCATTGTGCATATGGACCACAACTTCGTGATCCATTCATCAGTTGATGGGCATCTGGGTTGATTCCAGTCCCTAGCTATTGTGCATAGAGCTGCGTTGAGCAAGTGTCTCTGTGGTAGAGTGGATTCCTTAAGGTAGATGCCCAGGAGTGGTAGGCCTGGATCAAGTGGTGGACCTATTTTCATCTTTTTCAGGAGGCTCCATACTCCTTTCTAATGGTTATACAAATTTGCACTCCCGCCAGAAGTGGGTACCGGTTCTTCTTTCCCCGCAGTCATTTGACTTTTTGATGAATGCCGTCCTGATTGGAGTGAGATGAGATTTCAGAGTCGTTTTAATTTGTATTTCTCTGATGATAAAACATGTTGAACATCTCCTTAAACATATAATGACCACTTGTATTTTTTCCTTTGAGAATTCTCTGTTCAATTCTCTATCCCACCTTTTTTCTTTTGTTATTTACTAATGAGAGAGAGAGAGAGAGAGAGAGAGAGAGAGAGAGAGAGAGAGAGAGAGAGAGAATGGGTAAGCCAGAGACTCCAGCCACTGCAAATGAACTCCAGACACATGTGTCACCTTGTGCATCTGGCTTTACGCGGGTCCTGGGGAATTGAACTCCTGTCCTTCTGCTTTACAGGCAAACACCTTAACCACTTTCCAGTCCTCTATCCCACTTTTGATTGTGTTGTTTGATAATTTTACTGTTTAGTTTCTTTGAGTTCTTTGTAGATTCTAGATATGAGACCTTTGTCGGGGTGTAGCTGGTGAAGATTTTTCTCCCATTCTGTGGGATGTCTATGGACTCTGTTGATGGTTTGCTTGTCTGTACATCAGATGTACATCTGTACATCCTAGTTTCATGAGGTCCCTGTGATTGGAGTATTGATCTAATTTCCTGTGCTACTGGGGTCTTACTCAGGACGTCTTTCCTGGTGCCTGTACCATTGAGGGTCTTCCCTGCTTTTTCTTTTAGTTGTTTTAGAGTTTCGGGTCTTATATGATACTTCAGCTTTCTGTTCAGGAGCTACAGCCTTGAGCCATGAGCACCTGGTTTCATTTAATTCTCGTCACCTTAGGCTGTAATGACTATTGCCAATGACAATTAACGACTCTTTTAGAGATAAGGATAGTGAAATTTGGAGAAGTTAAGGAATTTTCCCAAGATCATAAAGCTACTTAGAGGCAAAGCTGACATTCCTACCAGACAGAAGGACTCAGTATCCAGTTCCTGACCTTTATGTCATTCTGCTCCTCATAAAGCCAGCAAGGTGCCTCTGTCCTGACAGATCCCCTGAGCTTGACCGTTTAAAGTAAGTGGGTAGAAGTTGGCTGGAAGGATTCTTTCAATTCATGAAGCCTAGTCATTCCAGAAATGCTCTGGGCTCTTCAGGTGTTCTGTAGTCTATCTTCTTCCACATGAGGGTTTGAGGTGACCATTTCTTCAAAAATGATGTTTTCAGTTCCTATTTGCCCAATTCCAGGAACTAGCTGTACTATGATGTCATTTTGGGAGGTATCCTCACTGTCAGGGTGTGTGGATGTCTGTAAAATAAAAACTTGACTTTCTAGATTTTCTCTCTGATGCCTATAACCTGATTCTATTACCTCAGAAAGGTTCTTCAAACTTTGGAAAGCTGTGATCATCTTCTCCCTTAATATTTCTTCTCCAATTTAAATACTCTCATGTGAGACATCCTATGCCTTCTCCATAGCTTTCTAGACAATATTCGATTTGTCTTTTTTCTTCAACATTTAAATTTCATGTTTGGGGCATATCTTGAAATGTATGCATATTTTTACTCTTCCCAGTTACCAACACATACCGCTATTGAGAAAAACCATGGAAGCCAGGTGTGCTGGTGCATTCCTGGAATCCCAGCATTCTCGAGGTGGAGGCAGGGGAATCAAGGCCAGCCTCAAGTGCATAGGGCTACATGAGAGTCTGTGTGAAAAGAAAAGAAAAAGGAGGAAAGAACTAATATGATAGCCAAGCAGATACTGGGGTCTACTATCCTTCCATTATTGATTCCTTCACGCATGCTCGCTGGCTCTGACAAGGATGTTCTAAGCTGTTGGTACAACCAGAAAGGTCTTCCTTCTTGTTCCACCGGGAGCCTCCACAGCTTTCAGATCTTGTCCCTAGACATCCGATGACTTGATTATCAAGTGAAAATTTCCCACTAAAGCCTTTTCTTCTATTTTCATTATGACAATTTTGTGATCAGGGTCAGGATTACATTAGCTTGTTTCCCCAACGTGGTCCCCTTAAGTACTTTATTTTTCTATATGTATTATGGGCACATAGAAGTACATATATTCATATGTTATTCTTGCACCAATGTTAGCATTGCTTAGGTTTGTCTGCTTTAATTTTGTTCTTTTATTCACATATTTATCCAAAATTTCGAGTGATCATGTGTTCTAGTTTGCCCAGGATGGTTTACCTGTGGTTCCTGGGATACTTAATAAGTACTATCTCCTTTTGTTATTAAAGTCTGCTAGTTTAGACTCTATTGAGCTGTGCTCAAATGCAAGGGCTGTGTGTCAACTAGTGAGTGCTCTGCCACTGAGATCCATTCCTGACCCCTCCTGTTCTCTATTCTGTCTCAAAGTGAGCATCCCAAATCCACCACCACCTGTGTTTCCCCAGCCCTTTCGTTTCCTATTCAGCTCTTGGGGACTTTTTCATTTCATTCTGATCTTGGCTGGAGGGAACAATTTGCCCAAATGTGTCTTTTTACTCTTGGGTTCTTTGACTCCTTGGCTCGGGCCTTCAGAGTCTCATGGTAACCTTCTGCAGGATGAGTGGTCATGGCTATTCCCCAGTAGCTTCCTGATGCCATGAGAGGATGGGCTTTCTCTGATAAATACAGGTAAACTATCTCTCATGATCTTATTTATTGACTTGCAGCAGAAAGAGACAGAGAGATGAGAGATAGACACACAGATAGAGAATGGGCCCGCCAGGGCACTGCAAAGCCACTGCAAAGCCACTGCAAAGGAACTCCAAATGCATGAGCCATTTTGTGCATCTGGCTTTATGTGGGAACTGGGGAGTTGAACTCAGGTCCTTAGGTTTTGCAGGCAAGCGCCTTCACCACTGAGTCATCTCTCCAGCCCCACAAGGTCTTTCCCACCAACCTCTCTCTTGTCCCGTAGGTGTTTCCAGCCTTTTGGCATTGTGAACAAGGTTATCATCTACAGAGTTCATGATCCAGAAATGTACCATCAAGTTACAAGAAAAAAAATCTTACACAGTTTTAAGTAACTTTAGGATTCTGTGTTGGGTCACATTCACAACCATTCTGGGGTACGTGCAGCCTGCGGCCATGGGTTGGACAAGCCTGTGTGACAGACCTCAATTATTGTATTCTCTATTTTGTCCTAGGGAACTTTGTTGTGTGTAATAGACACACAGACAGGAATGATCTCCACCTTTTATACTTTAAGTCCTAAACCAGCCTGGGCAGTTGGTGGCCTGCACACTCCCCGCAGGCCATGGGCCCTCCCTGCTTCTCGGGAGAGAAGGCATATGGAGTCTCCCCTCACAGTGGCTGCAGGAAGCTCCTCTCTGACTTTTTGTATTTGCCATCTAGCAAAGAAAAAAGGCAAAACACCTGTGTCTTTGCTTGGTCTCAAATGATAGCCTAAACCCACAGTGGGTATAGAATAGGAAGTGAGTTTACCCTGAACTTCTTCCATTGAAAATGAATTTGACAAAGTTGTTGACTTTCCAGTCCTACTGTCCATTCTAAGGTCATGACCCCAGGACTTGGCTCTGGGTCCATTCCTCACTATGTAGCCTTTTTCTTAATTCTTGATTTTTCCTTGTTTATAAAATGAGATAACAATTCTCACATTATCAAACTTGAGGGAGCTCTAAATGAGGTTGTTGTGGTCAGTTTCTTAGTTGCAGCGCAGAAAGAACCCAAACAAAGGCGGCTTGTGGAGGAATGGGTTTATTCGGCTTATGGACTCGAGGGGAGACTCCATCCTGGCGGGGAAAACGATGGCATGAGCAGAGGGGTGGACATCACCTCCGCCACAGCACTGGAAACAGCAGCAGGAAGGTGTGCCAAACACTGGCAAGGGGAAGCTGGTTTATAACCCCATAAGCCCACCCCCAACAACACAACTCTAGTGAGGTTCTAATTCCCAAACTGCCATCAGCTGAGGATTGATCATTGAGAACACATTCATTTGTTTGTGGGGGACACCTGGTTCAAACCATGGCAGAGGTCATGAATATCATTGTATTTGGCAATTTCTTTTAGTAAATAGTTGGTTTTCTTATGATAATAGTAATGGCTATTACTAATTTTACTGTCAGAAATGAATTATTAACTCATTAGGCTCTGTCTTAGGAAGAGGACACACCCTAACACAAAGACACATCCTAGAGACAGTGATCTAAGTGCTACCAGAAGGGGTCTTGGGGTGACCTGTGACCATTGCATGCAGGTTCTTTGTTCTAGAACAATGAATTGGACAAGACACAGAGAGTAGCAGTGAAAGTTTGGATTTTTAATATTGTAAATAGAACGTGTTGCTATATGGAAATTTGAGATAATTTAGTTACCTAATGTTTTCAAATAATAAATATACAATATAAATTAATGCCTGAAAAAAAGATCCATTAAAAATGGAAGATAAGGCTATAGAGGTGGCTTAGAGGTTAAGGCCTTTGCCTGCAAAGCAGAAGGACCCAAGTTCAATCCCCAAGTACCCACGTGAAGCCAGATGCACAAGGTGGCATGTGTCTGGAGTTTGTTTGCAAACTCTCTCTCACTCTCTACCTCTTTCTCACTCTCTCTCAAATAAAAAAAATAAAATACTAATAAAAATCAATAAAAAATAAACTTACTCTTTAAAAAATGGAAGATAGGTCATTGGATTATAATAAAAGAGAATGTGAAAACAAAACACTATTAAGCTATTCTTTACCCAATTAAAAAAACAGAGAGGAGGGGCTGGGGACACGGCTCAGTGCACATGTTAGTACCCAGAATCCACCTCGAGCTGGGTGCTTTAGCACTGCATCTGTAATGTCAGCAAGCCTCCAGAAGAAGGGAGGTGGAGACAGGAGAATTGGATGGAAGCCCATGGGCCAGGCCAGCTAGCCTGGTGAACAGAGATATCCTGCCTCAAATGAGGTAGACGGTGAGGACTGACACCCAAAAGTTGACCTCCATACACACACGCACACACACCCCAAATTTAGAATAAAAAGAATTAAAGCAAACAGTACACTCCCTGGGGTAGGAGTGGACTTGAGGCACACATGGCTCAAAAGCCCCTAATTCCTTTCTTTATCTTTCTTTTTTAAATTGTTTTGGGTCTGGGTCTCACTGAAGCCCAGGCTGACCCAGAACTCACTCTGTAGCTCCAGGCTGGTCTGGAACTCATGTCAATCCTCCTACCTCAGCTTCCAAGTTGTGGGATTAAAGGCATGAACCACCACACCCAGGGGGAGTTCTTTTCTTGAGTTTCGGCTCAGGGACAGGAATGGGGTGGATCCTCACCCTGATGGAAAGGTGAGCTACTGCATAACGTGGGCAGTCTGCACACATGTGGGTCATACATCCTATAATTTTAAGATTATGTCCACCTCACCATTCATACACATTAGGTGGTAAATGAGGACAGATTGGCCTTCGTGGGGCTTATACTTGGCACTGGTCTAAGATGGCCTTTCTCCTCTCTCCTTCTACTGGGCCCACATCACCCACCAGAGGAGGGTCTTGGGTATTGATTGCCCTACTGTAAAATGATAAGCTAAAGAAGGGAGGGTGCTGGGTTGCTGGGCTCTCTCTATGCTTGTCTACCTCCTTGGCAGCTCTGCTCCATTCTGGGAGGCAGTTGGTGGTGCAATGCCAGCCAATGAACAGCCAGGAGAAGCCACAATAGAATGACAGTGATTCCATGCGTGAGCAGCAATAACCAGATTGGCCCTGAAGAGTACTCCCTCCCCTCCCTCTTTCTCTTGAGGCAGGGTCTCTCTCTAGCCCAGGCTGACCTGGAACTCACTTTGTAGTCCCAGACTGGCCTCAAACTCATGGCAATCCTCCAATCTCTGCCTCCTGAGAGCTGGGGTTAAAGGCGTGCACCACCATGGAGGATCTGCATCTATTACAGCTCTTCTTGGGGAAGACACACACACACACACACACACACACACACACACACACACACACAGAGGACTGTTTTTAGTTGGCAGTGACCACTGGGGAGACTTGAAATCTCACTGAAGTCTTGAGGTGTAACAGTGGAGTTCTCAGCACTAAGTGAGACATCTCTATCCCACCTTCCAAGACTCAGGGACTATTGTGGAAGAGGTGATAGAAAGAATGTAAGAGCCTGAAAGAAGGGGGTGGAGTGCTTTGCAATACTGTCTCAGACCCAGCGTGGCTTTGGTATTCATGACCTCATGGTGACTGATGTTACCTACACAAGACCTGCATAATAGGAAGGAAAAAATGATGACAGAATAGAAGAGAGACTAGTTGGAAAAAAGAAAGGATTCCACAGAGCGGGGGATGGGAGAGAGAAAAAAGAGTAGTGGGGGGGGGGAAGATGATCATGGAATAATGTCTGCATGTATGGAGTTTGTCAATAAAAGGTTAAAAATAAATGAAAGAAAGAAAAAGAGGAAGAAAGAAAGAAAACCCAGAGAGAAAGAGAAGCAAAGGAAAGCAGGATCTAAGTAGACCTTGGTTCCCAAGCTGGATGGGAGACCCCTCTTTCCCAGGAAGGCCTATGTCATGCCTCAGTGTGAACCCCAAGCGAAACCCTCTTATCGATCACCTTCTTCCTCCGAGATTCTTCCTTCCTAGGGGTCTTCCCATTGTGCAAGCTTTCCAGATGGGATCATAACCGGCACCAACACTCACGAGAAGCATCTTTGACAACTCTGTTCATTTGCCACATGAATTACAGAACCATTTTTCCCATCTATTACTCATTTCATGCTGTCTTATATTCATATGGTATTATTTCTTTTTAGAGCCAGGCTCAGATTTTAAATTTTACATTGCTAAGTGGTCTGATTATTGTTATTTTAAAAATATTTTATTTGCTGGGTGTGGTGACACACACCTTTGATCCCAGCATTCAGAGATTGAGGTAGGAGGATCACTGAGTTTGAGGCCAGCCTGAGATTACATAGGTTATTCCAGGACATCAGGCTAGAGCAAGACCCTACCGTGAAAAAAAATTATTTTATTTGAAAACAGAGAGAGAGAGAGAGAGAGAGAGAGAGAAGGAGAGAGAGAGAGAGAGGAAACAGCAGGGCCTCTAGTCACTGTAAATGAACTCCAGATGCATGCACCACTTTTTGCATCTGACTTTATGCGGGTTCTGGGGAAGTTTTTGCATCTGACTTTATGTGGGTTCTCAGGTCATTAGGCATTGCAAGCAAGTTTCTTAACTGCTAAGCCATCTCTCTAGCCCTGGTCTGATTATTTTTGAACGCTGTCTTTACATAGTAAAATATGGGTCAAATGTGTCTCACCATGTGTTTCAATTAGCTTTTTGTTGCTGGGACAAGCACCCACACAGAGACAGCTTCTGGGAAGACAAAAGGGTTTATTTCAGGCTTTTAGTTTGGGGGGAGAAGCTTCCTCATGGCAGAGAAGCTGGCTCACTTCATCACACATCTGCAGCAGAGAGAGAAAACAGAAGCAAGAGCTGGCTCTGAACACACAGTAGGGCTGGACTCCTCAACCCCAAGGTGCACCCCAGCAACACACCTCCTCCCGCAAGGCTCCACTCTCAAATGTTCCACCAGTTGGAGACCAAGCAGGAAGCTCAACCACAGGCAGCCAAGGATATGGGGACATTTCCATTCAAACCACCACACCATGATTAAATGCTTCTCCTAACATCTTATGATGAGTCAGGGCGTGGGACAGTAATAGAAGCCTCCACTTTACTCTCCTTAATTGTTTTTCTGACCACTAGACCACACTTCCTCTCCAGACTGTGAAACACTGGAAAAGGGGAGTCGGCAGAGTAAATATGGAGGCGAACCCACAGAAACACAGTTTCACATGTACCAAAATCATGTCATTTAACAAAGAAAAATAGCAAAACACCCTAGTGTCTTCGCTGTCATCCCAAATTACAACCTAAACCCACAATGGCTATAGAATAGGAAGTGAGTTTGTCCTCAACTGACCTACTTTTTCCATTGAAAATAAATTTGAAAAAGTTGTTGATTTTCCAGTTCTAATGTCTTTTCCTTTTCTGTATTAAATACAGAATAAAAAAATTAACTTTAGTTAGCATTTAAAGCACATAAGTAAAATATGTTCAGTAGTCGTATGTTTTATACATCAAAAGCCTTGTTAATAATTACATCTTTTCAGGCTTTGCAGGAAGAGTAGGTCTATTGAATGTATGCCACATGAGAACCCACTGAGCAGGTGGGATTAAAAACTAGCAAGTGAGGTGTAGGGGTGATGCTGTGCACAAAGGTTTGCACTGGAGTCTCCTCTGCACCCCTAATGCTCCATCTTGGGCAAATTGGATCTATGCACTCATTGGTAGTCGTGACAATTTCCTGCCTGTCTATGAAGAGCCTTGGTGTAGAGGCTAATAGGAGAACATGCGTGTGGGGTGAGACACGGGAGGTGTGTGTATCATGCCAACGTTGCCCACGTGAGCCAATCTCCTTTGGATCCAGTCTCTTGAGGGCTCTAAGCCATGCCTGAATGGAACTTAAAACATGAACTTCAAACTGGATCCTTTTGAAATTGTACTTGGCAATGGGAACAGAAAACAAGCTAGTTCCCTTTGGCAAATAGCTCCCTTCCCTTCCTCACCTTCTGGAAGGCGTGTGAGTGACGTATCTGTACTGGCCTTGTGAAATCTGATAATGGACGTGAAGAGCCATCTTAGAACAGCAAGGCATGCAATTTGGAGAAGTTAAGTTCTCAGCTGACAGGGAATGAAAGCGCCTCCTCACCTGTGGGTCCCAGGCAGGTAGATAAGCGTTTCAGATAAAGCCCAGGCAATGTGGCAACCAACGGAATCCTGCAATGAACCTTTCAGTGAAACAAGTCTGGATTAGCATCAGGCTCCACCTGTGAATGGAATAAGGGATAATTGTTCTGGGAATTTGGAGAAAAGCTAGGAATTTACTTTCAAAATTAGGCCGAAAAAAATTAGCACCATTTTTCCAGGAGATGATGTAACTTTTCTTTTCTCTTTGTATGTGTGTGTTTGTATGTGTGCAGAGGAGGGAGCATGTATGTGTGTACATGCAGTGACTAAAGCATTACCTCAAGTGTCACCTACCACTCACCTCTTTTTGTAGTTTTTTTTTGAGGCAGGGTCTCTCTCTAGCCCTCACTCTAGACTCCCAGGCTGGCCTGGAACTCATGGCAATCCTCCTACCTCTGCCTCCCAAGTGCTGGGATTAAAGGCCTGTGGCACCATATCTGGCTCCATTCACCTTTTTTTTTTTTGAGACAAAGTCTCTTATTGGCCTGGAACTCACGGACTAGGCTAAACTGGCTGGCTAGCAAGTTCCAGGGATCCACCTGTCTGTCTGCTTCCTGAAGTGCTAGGGGTCCAGGCATGGACCACGAAGACCAGCATTTTCATGGGTACTAAGGATACAACTCAGGTTTTGTGTGAGACAAGCACATTATTTTATTTTCATTTATTTATTTGAAAGCAGAGAGAGAAGGCAGGGGGAGGGAGAGAGAGTTAGAAAGAGATGAGAGAGAGAGAGAGAGAGAGAGAGAGAGAGAGAGAGAATGGGCACTCCAGGGCCAAACTCCAGATGCATGTTCCATTTTGTGCATCTGGCTTTACATGGGTGCTGGGGAATCAAACTCTAAAGGCAAGAGCCATATCTCCAAGACAAGCACATTATTGAGTATCTCCTCAGCCTATAAATTTTCTTAACGGTGAGAACAACCTACTGCAAAAGCCTTTCACTAATCTCCGCTGCCATCAAGTTGTTTTTATGTAAAGTTACAAATCATTGTCCAAAACAGAGGGTTCTTATGCTGACCATGTGACCCCTCATTATAATCTCAAAGGACAATGGTACACGTTATCTTCCACCTAAAATAAAGTGTAATACAATCATTGTCTTTCTCTCAGGTGGTTCATGGCCTAATGCAGAGAGTACTGTAGCTTCCTGTGTCAGAAGTTGAATAATAGGCAACATTTATAAAATAATACCCTGGCCCCTGCCAGCCCTCATGCTCCTTTTAATTGTGTAATTTACATGGGTAGAGTTGTGCGTGGGTTGTAATGAATGAACGCCACCTAGTGGTGATGGGCCATCCCACCAGGGAGGCTGGAGAGAAGCGGATGGAGACTATTTACAATCTTCCTTCTCCCTACTTTTACTCTGAAAGCTAAAAGACGTTCTGCGACTGGATGAAAAAGATGGAGGGGTGTCCCATCCACTGTGATTACAATAATCACAACGGTTGACAAATGATTGCTAATATATGGGCACCAGCATACTGTCTCCTTCCATGGATTGCGGATCATAATTCTCTATCCCCATTGGAATCTCGAAAGGAGGGATTGCTCCCTATTCTCATAGGTAAGGAAACTGAGGCACAGAGAGGTTAAGTAATGGCTTACATGACACGTCTCGTACTCAGAGGACATGAGCCTTGTTTGATCTTGGGTGTGCAGGCCTGTGCCTGCTGCCCTCCCTAGGGTATGCTGGAGTTGATGAAGTCCTGGGGTGGTCACCGATGGAGGAATTTCCAGAAGAAAGGGAAGAGGTGGGGGTGTGTTTTTTGAGAATTTGTGTGTTCTACAGTCCAAGTGGATCTTGCTTTCAAGTCACAACTCAGTGATTAGTTTTGTGTCTTTGAGCAAATCACAGCCCCCTCTGAGAACCTGGGCTTCTTCTGTGTCATGAAGATCATCCTCTTCTCATGGAGGAGGAGCTGGTGTGCTGGCTAAGGTATGTGTAGGGGGCCTGGCTCATAGGGACCACGGAGGGGCTATGAGATTTTTATTTCAATTTTATTTATTTTTCAAGGTAGGGTCTCACTCTAGCCCAGTCTGACCTGTAACTCACTCTAGTCCCAGGCTGGACTTGAACTCATGACAATCCTCCTACCTCTGTCTCATGATTGCTGGGAAAAAAGGAGTGTGCCACCACATCCAGCTCTCTTCCAATTCTTTTAAAAGGATTTTGAACCTTTATGAAGTAGACAAGGTCCATTGTAGGGACAAGATGGGTAGATTTTCAAATTCTGAATTTATAATTTGTTATAATCCTTTTCCTCCCTTGTGAACAATGTCTGGAATGTTCCCATTCCCAATCATGGTCCCTTCTTATCTTTCTACTCATTGCTGGGACATAGATGGGCAGATATTGGAAGGTGAATTCACGTCTCCAAAGGCCATTTTACCATTGATCTACATCTTACATGGAAAAAAAAGCCTTCTTAGTTCACACAACTCTTAGCCCTCCACTCCATGGAGAATTCCAGAAATCCCACTGAGGAAGGCCCTCAGTGAAATGGGGCAGGGAGGAGGGAAACAGAAGTACCAACACACGAATTGCACATGCAAAGTTTCTATTTATTAAAAAAAAAAAAACATAAGGAAAGCCGGGTGTGATGGTGAATATCTTTAATCCCAGATCTTGGGAGACTGAGGTAGGAGGATCATTGTGAGTTCGAGGCCAGCCTGGGGCTACAGAATGAGTTCCAAGTCAGCTTGGGTCAGAGAGAGATCCTGCCTAATAATAATAATAATAATAATAATAATAATAATAATAAAATTTTATTTTAAAATGGCATCTTAGCTGGACATGGGAGCCTACAACCCAAGCTTCTTGGGAGACAGAGATGATGAACAAAAGTTTAAGACCAACTTGGACAATTTAGTATGACTCTGTTTCAAAATGAAATGTAGGCTGGGCTCATGCCTTTAATCCCAGCACTCGGGAGGCTGAGTGTTGTAGTCAGCCACACGCTGCTGAGATGAATCTCCAAAAACCAGGTACAATTTTGGGGAGGAAAGTATTTATTGAACTAATACATCCAGGGGAAGTTGAGGAAAAAGACTGGCCCCCTTTCGCAGATCCAAGCAGAGACAGAGACAGCACCTCCAGAAGCAAGCAAGCACACTGTAACTCACAAAATGGCAGTGTGACAGTCTTGCAGCTCCAGAGACAGCCACCCCCCCTTGAGTGGGAGGTGTCTATCTAGAACTAAAACCTAGGTGCTAAAACTGATTGGTCAGATATAAACCAATCAGCTGTCTCTCTGACTCACCTGGGGAAAACTTAAATTAACTTTCCTAGAAGAAAGCGCTCTCTTCCCCACATGGCAGGCTAGCAGAAGGACCTACCTCAGACTCTCCTGGCCTTAGGAAGGTAAGGCCTACCCCCACCCCAGCTAATGGCTGGGATGGGGGAAGGCTCCAGATTTTTTCCCTCATGAACCTTTCCTTTTTATGATGGAATCTCTCTGTTGCCTTTTCTTCTACTGCTTGTTTAGCTAAACAACATAAGTTCTGTTAAACTCTCCATGTTTTCTCCCCACGCTGGTGGCTGGAGAACTCCGTAACTCCCCATGTTCCCTTAAATAATAAAGTTTCCCACTATACCTTACTATCTTGTTGTCTATGATTTTAATTCTTTAACTTTGTTGACAAGAACTAAGGTACTCTTTAAACTTTGGGGTGCATTGGAATTTTTGGTGGGCGTTATCTAAATTCTAACCCCCAAATCACCCTGTTACAGTAGGACTGCCAGGCTTGAGCTCTGGCTGCTGTTTTTCATATGTATCCCTAGAATTTTGCATTCAATTAGAAATACCTCAGGGGCAAGACCCCAGGAGGCCAGGCCAAAGTGACACTTTCTCCAGCCAGAGAGCTGGAGACAATTCACAATTATGATAAACCTTTGATTTTTTTGGGGGGACATTTATTTAAAACTACCACAATCCACCCCTGGCCCCCAAAAGAATTATAATATATATATTATGTTTAGTCTAACTTTAAAGGACCCACAGTCTTTATCAACTTTAAGGCTGTTTCAAAGTCACAAGTCTTATCTGAAAGTTAAGATTGTCTTTTAACTTTAAATTTTGTAAAATCAAAACAAGTTACAAAATTTTAACATATAATGGCATAGAGTAGACATTTGCAGATGCTATGAGGCATAATAAGGAAAGACTGGGCCAATGCAAATTCAACAAACATCAGCAAACATCCACATCTGCAGTTCAAGTCCCACAGCACAGTGACAGATAGTCTCCAGATTTTTCAATTTTGTCCCTCCAGCTTGGCTGAGTAGCTGGGAAAACTTCCATCCCAAGCCAACAGCACTCCATGGTAGCCCTTGCACAGTCCTGATATGTCCAAGACATCTTCAGGTCACCATTGCAAACCACAGTCCACCTTTCAATGGCCTCACTTGCCAGCCAGGGACTTCACACCCTGTTCCAAATACCGCATCTCAGCAGCAGCTCCTGGAACCGTGTGCACTTCACGACCCACTCCACACATGCATTTCTCATGCTTCCAAAAGCAGTACCAGGTATGCAGGACACAGCCATGTTGTTAATTCAGGGACAAAATAAATGTGACCTTGAAGAGCAGATTCCTTTCTTTCAGCAATTTCCTTTCCAAAGAGTTTGCACAGTCCATTTTTTCTGTCCTTCCTGGGTGGAAACATCTCAGGCATCTCTCCTTTGTTTCAATGTTAAGCAGTTGGGCCATAATCAAAAGCCAGTCTCTGCCAGTAAGTCAAACTTGCTTTGAGGTTTTTCCAACTTCAAATCTTAAATATTCAGTCCCATATCCATAGCCAAGCACCCAGTCCATTTCTTAAATTCAGCCTTGGTCACACTCTCTGGGCATGGACAGTAGGACAGATCCACCCCTTAGCCCAGGCACACACTTCTATTAAAGTTTTTTGCAGTCTCTCCTTCCCCTTAGAAAGCTCACAAGCCAAGCCTCCAAATGCAATTCTCTCTGCACTGAGCATTTCAAATTCTCACCAGAATAGTCCGTAAAACTTGGCTTACCGCTCTGGAAGGCATCTTCAGTTGCAAGTACCAAGTCCATGTCCATTCCTCCAGCACACAAGTTCCAGAAGATCAGAATCCACATGGTCAGATTCATCTCAGCAAATCACCCCACACTCTGGTATCAAATGTGTCATAGTCACACACACTGTCATACACACTGCTGGGATAAATCTCCAAAACCTGGCACAAGTTTGGGGAGGAAAGTATTTATTGAACTAATACATCTAGGGGAAGTTAAGGAAAAAGGCTGGCCCCCTTTCACAGATCCAAACAGAGACAGAGACAGCACCTCCAGAAGCCAGCAAGCACACTGTAACTCACAAAATGGCAGGACTTCCATGCTTGAATTCCGGCTGCTGTTTTGCATATGTATCCCTAGAATTTTGCATTCAATTAGAAATATCTCAGGGGCAAGACCCCAGGAGGCCAGGCCAAAGAGACACCTCCTCCAGCCAGAGAGCTGTAGACAATTCACAATTATGATAAACCTTTGATTCTTTGGGGGGACATTTATTTAACACTGAGGTAGGAGGATCATCATGAGTTCGAGGCCACCCTGAGACTACATAGTGAATTCCAGGTCAGTCTGGCCTAGAGCAAGACCCTACCTCAAAAAATAAACAAAATAAAAGAGGGATAAGGACACCACTTAATGGTGGAGTGGTTAGCTAGCAAGAGCCATGCTCTACGTTCAATTCCTAGTACCACAAAAACAAAAAGTCATCCTTACAACTGATGAAAATTGCAGGACTTTGGATTACTCCAGCAACACCAGTATCCCTATCAAAGGGCCTCTTCCTGTTCCTTCATTTGGGGGTAGAATGATTCCTCCCTCTGCCGGTGCTGTGCCCCCCACCAAGTCTTTCTGACTCCTCTTTCCCAAGCATTTCCTCCACTTCTTGTGGAGTAGTTGGTCTCCCTAACTCTCGGTTTTTATTTTTATTATTAGTAGGACAGAAACTCCCTCTCATTCAGCATAATCTGTATTTTAACTAATTTGAATGCCACATCACACACATTGAAGCTCTCTATTCTCTCAGGGTCTCAAAGCCTCATTTTGTAGATGGAGAAAATGGAACAGGAAGGGTTTGTTTTAGACTTCAGTTGTCAATCTGGAGGAAAGAAAGTAGCCCAGGGCCAAGCCTGATATTCCAGCATGTTAGGACCCCGGACCCCTGACTCAAAAGAAAACTCTGACCAATTCTCCTATGCAACATGCAAAGGGTTTTATTAAAAATAACCAAGCATGCCCAGGGCTCAGTGCGTATCCATAGCTGGACAGAGGCAGTGAGCCCAGAGGCAAGTTTGAGCAGAGCTTATATAGTTCTAAAAATGCACACTATAATTTGGGGAATTTTACAGGGTTTTTCCATTAACCAGAGCATCTGCACATTCCTTCCATATCTATAGAACCCATCGGCCAGGCCATTCTCAGTATTTACCGGCCAGGCCAGAAGCTGGTGGCTTGCTGACATCCTCACAGTCCAGGTCTGGCTCAGGTCCAGAGAAGGTTGGCACACCTGTCACGTGGCTCATCTAGTCAGGACAGAGGCTGTGGGTGGAGACTGAGGCAAAGCCTCTCTCCACCCTCCAGCCCTGGTGTCTGTCGTTTGCTTGTAGTTTGGGGGTGCTGGTGTTGAGTAGAATTTAGGACCTTGTGTATGCTAGGCACATGCTCTGCCACTGAGCAATTAAGCTCCATCCTTGGCTGACCCTTTTGATTCTTAGAGCACCTTGGGTTCTGATCCCAAATCTCTTCTCTTGGGGTGATTACAGTTCATTCCACACAGACTGGATTCAGGGTTGAGGGCCTGGGAGTTTGGAGTGAGTGAAGGAAGGATTTAGACATGGAGGGTGGAAGACAGGAGGTCAGTATGCGGCAGGAGAAGCACGGTTACCACACTCACCAGCCACAGTATTACCAGACCTACGAAGGGCTAGGCATTGAGGTTCAAGAAGATGGCTTAGCAGAAGAAATGAGGACTCTTATCACAAACTCTGGGGTTTTACAGCTTCAAAGGGCTTTTATAGGGAGAGAAAGAAGCTAGAGTGAGACATGACAGGGAGGCAGTGGTCTTGGTCACCTATCTCTTCCCCTCAACCTCCCTCACTGCACCCACCTCTGGACAAAACATCACAATGGTCCTCAGGTGGCTAGTTAAATGAAGATTACAGAGCACATCAGATGCTCTGGGCTCTGTAAGTCTAAACAAAGCTTTATTAGTAACTCGACCTTCTGAATGGCCTCTTTAGAACTTAGACTCTGGTGAAAGGGGGAAAAAACCCTGAAGGATAAAGGAGGAATACTGCCAAGGACCATGTCTTCAAAGAGTTGTCCTCTTACAAGAGACTATTCTGAGCTTAGTGAGCAAGAATGAGGACCTGCGCTTGATCTCCAGCAATACATAAATAGCTGGACAAGATCACTCATACCTGTAGCCCCAAACTCAAGGTGGGCAGTGACAGGAGGATCAATTAGGGTTCAAGTCCAGTCAGTCTAACTCCCAATCAGGGAGCTCCAGGGTAGTGAGAGACTTAGGGAAACAAGTGAAGCGTGATAGGGGGGTGGGGTGTGTGGGTCTGTACACATATGTGCACACACCACATGAAAACACATGAATGCACACACTAAGCACAGATGAAAGAAGGATCTTCCCATTGGCTATTCAGTTTTGTATTTCTTGGCAAACACTTGCCATGATAGACATATCAAAAGTAAGTTAATAGTTCATTACATTTTTGTAACAGCAGCCCAATGATAGCAGTATTGCCCAAGAACGTGTTTTGAGAGAGCAGAAACAGGGTTCAGTTATGCCCCCGCTATGCTATCTGTAGGACTAGCATAACTATATGCTTAGAAAGATTAAAAAAAGGAGAGACATTTTTATGCACTTCATAATTAAAGTATAGCTAACACTCCTGAAGCCTATTACATTTCTATGTATATTCTTTTGCATTCTGTTAGGAGAGTCATATTGCTTTGCAAATATGGGAAGATATCTGACTAAAAAGAGATGTTAGAAGTAACATTGAAGCTGGGCATGGTGGCACACTCCTTTAATCGCAGCACTCGGGAGGCTGAGGTAGGACGATCACTGTGAGTTGGAGGCTGGCCGGGGGCTATAGCAAGAGTTCCAGGGCAGCCTGGGCTACAGTGAGACCCTGCCTCAAAAAGGACTTAAAAAGTAAAGGACATCTAAGGAGTGACTTCCAAACTAGTTCTTACCAAGAGATTTTTGCTCCAACTCTCTAACTATGAATAAATCATTTTAAGCTAGTATCTTCTGTTTCTCTAGTTTTCAAAGACTGATAAAATTTGCCTTTAATTAAAGTTTCAACTATTTTTAAAGCCCAAGGGGAGTTGTATCCTATGGAAAAATGAATTAATTGAGGATATGACAGTCTGTGCTGGGAATTTTATGGAGAGCCCACAAAGGCTTTTTTTTTTTTCTTTCTCCTAAGTGAGGTACAAAGTATATTTTGAGCTGAACAGCTCGGACTGGTATGGGCACACAATAACCTGTCCCCAAAGCAATCATGACATCAGGACACACCCGTTGGGTTTGAATGCTCTGCCTGAACACCACAGCCCATGTCTGTCAGGCTGTGGCAGAGGTTTGGTAACAAGCGTTGCAAGAGTCTTATTTAACTGAGCAGGAAATAGTTGTTGTCCTTACTGAGGTTTTGTAAGTGAAGAAATACCAATTTTATGGACAAGATTTACGGATTAAATCCTATGTTAGGAAGAAATGAAGGCTTATGAGCAAAGATTAATCCCATAAAAAGATCAGAACTCTGGAGGCTATTTTCCAATGGAATTGTGGAACTTGTTGGTCTGACAGGCAATCTCCTGGACACACAGGGACTTTGCTAAATATATGAACTGTTCTCTTTTTTATTTTTATTTCTATTTCAGAGACAGAGAGAAAGAAGCAGAGAGAAAAAGAGTATAGGTGCACACTGCAATCAGCCCTCTTGCTGCTGCACAGAAAGAACCCAACCAAAAGCAGCTTATGGAGGAATGGGTTCATTTCAGTTTACAGACTCCAGGGGAAGCTCCATAATGGCAGGGAGAATGATGGCATGAGCAGAGGGGTGGACATCACCTCTTCCACAGCACTGCAAACAATGGCAGGAAGGTGTGCCAAACACTGCCAAGGGGAAGCTGGTTTATAACCCCATAAGCCCGCCCCCAACAACACAGCTCCAGCGAGGTTCTAATATCCAAACTGCCACCAGCTGGGGATCACATATTCAGAACACATAATTTGTGGGGGACACGTGGATCAAACCATGACAGTGTGCAAATGAATGCCAGACACATGCACCACTTTGTGAATCGGGCTTTACATGGATACTGGAGAATAGAACCCTGGCCATCGAGTTTTGCAAAACAAGTGCCTTTAACCACTGAACCATTTCTCCAGCATCTTTCTCTCTCTGTATTTTTTCTTTTTTTGGACACAGGGTCTCACTATACAGCTCAGACTCGCCCTGAATTTGTGATCCTCTTGCCTCAGACTTCCAAATACTGGGAATACAAGGCAGTGCCATCATGTCCAGCTTGGAACATATTTTGATATCTAGAGCTCTAAATTTTAAATACATGTATAGTTTAGGCTATGATTTCCCCAGGAAGTCATTACTAATGCCTTCTTCCCCTGCCCTTTGAATTAAAAGTTCTTTGATGCTTCCTACCCTGGGTTACTCTACTGTTTGTTCTAGAGTTGATTTCCAGTTACTCTCATGGACACTCCTTCATCCATTCTTGTTCCTGCTGCTCCCAAGGCAGCGTTGCTGGGTCAGTGCTGCACCGAGGAGGAGAGGAAGAAAGAACACTGTCATTAGCATTCGAGGCTTGGTACAGTGTGGGCGGTGATACTTGGAATCCAAGCAAGCGAAGCTAGTCAAGGGCACTCCTATTTGTGCATGACTAATTTGTGCCTCTCTCTTGCATCATCCGAGGCTGAGTGTGGGCATGCCAGGAAGCACTGTGGGTCCCTGCAGCCCGGGGGTTTTGGCTCCACTGGAATCCTGGTAGTTGCCTGCGGGTAGGCAGAGAGGAGAGATGGAGTGGAGCCCAAAAGTCATTTTTCAACAATAAAAGCCAGTCTTCCTTAAGGTCTTCGCTTTCCTTACTTTTAAATGAAAAATATTACCTTAGTGATCAGTCCTTAAATCACTGAGAGAAGCCAAAAAGTGCTTAAGAAAGATGGTCAGGAATTATTGTGGCTTTGTGTTTTTTGGCAGAAAGCTGTCTTGGGTTCAAGGCCAGAGGATCTTTGGTTCTCTGTGGAAGATGTAGTTTAGAAGTGTCAGCGTCTGGGGGGAATGTTTCATCTAACCAGCCCCATCAGCAGGTGGGATTCTGGGTAAGAGCTAGAATCTTCATGTAATGGTCAAAGGTGGTTTGATGGAGGGTGGAGAGGGAAGGAAGGGGTAGAATCCTATGGAGTCATGACATGGGACCTGGGAGAAGAGAATCAGGGTAAAATTAAAGAGCCAAAACGACTTGGCTTCCTAAGCACAGGAAGTGTGAGGTATAATTTTTCCTCATGGGAAGCTCAAATTAGCTACAAAATATGGCTGATTTACATTACAATGGTGCATTCAAGTTTCCCAATCCTTAAAGTACTGAGATAAACATTTGTGCAAGAAGAGTGACTTTATTTAAAACTGTTATTTTCCCAAATTACACAGAAACAGAAGAATTTACATAACGGTGATGGAAATGCCCTTTCTGTACAAGAGTATATCCATTAATATCCATGAATGGGAGCTGGGCATCTCACAAGACCCTGCCTATGGCGGAGATATGCATGGCTTTCTCTACGTTGAGTCATTCCCTGTGGCCTCAGCACCAAGAAACATCAACCTTTATCATTCTCTGCCTCTTCATCTGTAGTTTCTTTCTAAAACCTTTTTTTTATTTAAATATATATTTATTGTCCATAATGAGTTACATTATTTAGTGGGCAAACCATGCGTTGTTATCCCGAATTCCCCAATCCCCCCCTCCCCATCCCTGATCAGTTGTATATCCTCCTCCGTGGGCTGTCTGTATTAGTCCTTGTGGCAAG